>CM041776.1:283855243-283984872 GCA_023374045.1 Limonium bicolor
TTGCAAGATGGAAGACCAACTGCCATCATACTATCATCATAGTAATATCCGTTTTTTTGAAATTGTGAATATTCGTAAGAATCGAATTCGATTGTCCTCCTCCGAAGAAATTACCCAATTTCTTCGGTATTGGAGTGTCAATGTCAACAAAACCGCCCTCGTCGTATCCTTTATCTATAAATTAGTGGTCAGGAGGCCATTCCTTTGACTCGTATTGATGAGATTGACTCCACGAGAATGGAACAAAAAGTTGCAGAATTGGCCAATTTCTTGCGCATTGATTGAACGATCATATCATCAGAACGACTTGATCTTTTTTAGTTCCTATTTTCAAGTTCCTATTTGTAGAGTCTTTCGGAATCCATAGAACTTGCATTTTGCATTTCCTTCTTTCGTTTCGAACCATTCTTTGGTTTCTCTTCGACGCTTTCTCTTGATTTTATCTGTTTATTTATGCAATTGACAGTCATAAATGAAATGTAAAGACCGAAACGCAAAATTATGAAATAAATAAAGAATATATTGGAACTATGATTTATACTTACTATTTAGACCTTGTGTCCGGATTGGATTCTACAAAATTTACAAAGAATTAGAAGTTATAAATTGAAATATTTTTCTTTGTTATATACTTTTTTTCTTTTCCGACCAATAGACACATTTTTTCGTACTATACCTATTGAATAATTGATGATCCAATAGTTCTTACTCAAGAGAAAACTCTTTGATCTCCGAATTTTTGAGTACCTTATATTCACTCAATCCGCGTGATTCAAACTATTAACCGATATTTCACTTTCATGATCAAGGGTGTAGTATTCTTTGTAGTAGGGAGCCTTATATATCGTATTAACAATCGAAATATGGTCGAAAGAAAAAATCTCTATTTAATAGGGCTTCTCTTAACCTATTCCATTCTTTTGTTGAGGGTCTTGCAATTATTCGGACCCTCCAATTTTATGTAGCCCATTTGATACCTCCGTATTCAAGAATCAACAACTCGACTCCGTATTTGTTCACAAATGTTGGTTCACAACTCTATTTGTGACCTTTTGGTATGTGGGACTTTCTATCTTCTTGGGTAGATGGATCCATGGATCTAGGTGTCTACCATTTTAGTCATTCATGAATGATAAATGAGTAACAGCTAAAAGGATGTTAAGCAACTCACATCACCATAGATGTTCTGATTTGCGCTAATAAATTCACAGGTGAAGTTCTGGATGAGTGCCTAGAAGACAGAATTACAAAGCCCTGGTCATCTTGCTGTGTTTTTAAAACTCTGATAACAACCCCGTCGTACTGAACCGGATGCCTAATTGCCAATCTGCCCTGCTGAGGTTCCATAACAAGCCCATGTGGAAGTTGCAACCCAGGTTGAGAAAGCCCAGTGTGATATTCGGGCTACTTTGCACCTCGCTCAGAGGATAATCAACGATGACTTCCGCGCAACAGAGCAAGCCATTGTGGAGCTGGAACCCAAAACAAAGGAAGGTAGGTAGGTGGTACCTCCAAAAACCCCATCATACCGGTAAATAAAAATATATGTAGCACCGTTCAGTAAGATCTAGAAATTTGGAAAGCTAGAAAAAAAAAAAAGAATAAGGATGAAGACACCTGTTAGAATTTTTCTAGTTTCTCATCTTTGTCGTTAAGCTCTTTTTTTGGTTAGAAAGACGGAGGCCTAGCCTTCTTTTATTAATCAACAAACATGGAGTAAGTCCTCAGCAAGCTGAGTCTGGATACATACAGGAGGATGTACAAGAGAATAGAACCCAACATTCCATCCCAAACCCAACTTAGCCAGCCCATCTGCAGCCTTATTACTAGCTCTAGGAGAAAAAAGATACATCACACCCCTCATAAGAATACAACCTTTTACATTTGAGAATAATCGATTTCAAAACTATGATTTAGCGGGCAGTTATGAAACAAGTCCACAAGGATCATCGAATCTGAGCAAATTTCCACCCTCATGAACTTCTTTTCGTTGATGATTTCTGCAGCCTTGAGCAGTGCCTACCCTCCGCATGAAGAGCTCCCGCCCTCCTTGGTTCTCTTTAGGGGTGAGTAACGGGTCCCTAGAACAAGATCAGTAAGATATCCCGTGTAATGTCTGGGTAAGGTAGGATTAGAAGAGGTCAATGAAGTGTTGTTTGATTTGCCCTTGCGGCACTCTAGGCCATGTGCCTATAATTATAAAAAAAATCTGAAATAACCGTTCTTTTTTTTCGGATTCGATCACCGTATTTTTAACCGTTTTACAAAAGTTCGGTGATTTCAATTAAAACGGTTATCCGTAATAAAATACGGTTGGATTAACGGATATTGAAATTCAAACTTTGATTATCCGTAATAATCTCACTTTTATAAAAATATTTTATAAATTTTATTTTTTTCCTAGCCTAATAATTTTATCTAATATTTTCTACACTCACTCTATTATGTTTAGGTTTTGATTATTTTAATTAATTCAAATTTTATGATTTTTCATTTATTTTAGGAAGTTCGGTTATTTTGGTTATTTAGGAAGTTCAGTTATTTTGGTTATTTTAGAAACTTCGGTTTATCGGTGAAAACGGTTATCAGTTAAAACAGATATTAGTACTAAAATTTAGTTAATTTGATTATAACCGAATAACCAAACTCCATACTTTATTTGAAACTTCGGTCAACGGATATCTATTTCACACCCTAGTTCTCTTTGTTTCTGAACTTGTTTTGTTTTCTTTCCATTCTCGAGTATTGGCTTGATTCCTTCTGCCCATTGCGGTGTAATGCATCTGGATAAATTTTACTATTTGATGACTGAAAATGCTTTTAAATGTTTTCAGGTTGGATTAGAATAATTATATATATATAAAATAAAAGTTAGATGTTAAAAACAATAATAAAGTTGATTAAGATTTGTTTAAATTAGATTTATTTAATAATCTAGAACGATTGTAAGTAATAGTAAAAATATAAAACACGGGAGCATTAGAAAAGACAATTTTATACTAGAAAAACTAGACATTTCAAAGTTTTTGAAAAACATTTCAAATTGGTGAAAAATTCTCCTCACACTGAGATTTGAGACTTTTTTTTTTGTCGTAAAACGGAGGCAATGCCTCATTTATTAACTTCTCGAATCAGAGTTTGCCGTAATTAAAGGCAACACACCACTAGGTGGTTCCTCCAACACATCCTGGGAAATGTTACGGGCTAAACTATTCCTAGCCAGACTATCTGCTACAACATTACAGAGACGTGGACAATACATCAGAGATGGTTCACAAAATACTCCATAACTGCTTTGCATTGCTGAACAATAGGACGACAATGGTGCTGATGCGGACAATCACAAAGAGCTTCACAAGCTCCAAAGAGTCCGAGCAGAATATGACTTTATTCATCCTTCTATCCCATGCCAATTTGATGCCATGAAGCAGCGCAAGAGCTTCCGAATGCAAGACACCCGCCCTTCCCACTGTCTTTCCAAAGCCAACGATCCACGTTCCATTGCTGTCCCTGCAAACACCACCAATGGCAGCCCGATTAGTAGAAGGATCAACAACTCCATCCACGTTAAATTTCACATAACCGGGCTCAGAGGGATCCAACGACCCGCAGAGCTCTGAGGAGAATTCAGAACAGCACGCCATTCTGCTGAAAGAAATTTCTATCAATATTCCAAGCCTTCCATTATGATTGCAAATTCTGATGACATTTTGGAAAGGCATGAAGAATCTATTTTCCCGTCCAAAATTTTTACTGTTCCTCCAACTCCATAACAGATGGCAGCAAATAGCAAACACTTCACACCATTTGCCTTTAATAAACCTGCAATCAGTCACAGTAAAGTTAGATCTAAACCAATGCAAAAAGGAAACTGAATTATAAAAATTCCTTCTTTGATTGCTAGGAACAAGGCGGTTCCAAATCCTCTTAGCTATGGTGCGGTTTGATCATATTTTGCGTCCCTAAAACGTTTTGGGAACATAAAACTGACCTGGTAATTTGGGTCGCTGGGTCGGGTTGATATCAACCCTAACCCAACCCATTTAAAATATCATCAACCCTAACCCAACCTGTAACACCCTGGATTTTGTCTTAAAACATAGATTATTAAATACAAAACCAACGGTGAAAACGGCTTCGAAAACGGACCCAAACGAGGTCTAAAAGTGCAAAACAAACTTGGTCCGAGCTTGTGTCCGGACATGGGAAGTTCGGACACAAGTCGAGAGTTGAAAAGTCTGAAAACCAAAGGCGTCCGAACTTGTGTCCGGACTTCAAAGTTCGGACACAAGTCGAGTTTCAAAGTCCGAGATACTTACGCGGCGTGTCCGAACATTGGTCCGAGCTTACAAGTTCGGACATAGGTCGAGACTTGCAAGTCGGCCTCGTCCTCGCATGATGTCCGAACTTCAATGTTCGGACAGAAGTTCGGACAC
The DNA here is from genome assembly GCA_023374045.1 of Limonium bicolor. Lineage (NCBI taxonomy): Eukaryota > Viridiplantae > Streptophyta > Magnoliopsida > Caryophyllales > Plumbaginaceae > Limonium > Limonium bicolor. The sequence continues at coordinate 283,859,680 of CM041776.1, forward strand.
ACCAAAACAGAGGAAACACCTTAAACTCTCGGGGTCTGTCCGAACATGGATGTCCGGACGAACGTTCAGACAGGTCCTGATATGCATCTTCACAAGCGAAAACAGTACCAAACCATCACCAAAATAAACATAACAACTTAGCAACCAAAGAGAATCATTACTTAGTATGTAACACCCCTCCAAAACCTTAACACTTAATCAATAATCGCAGCGGAAATCATTACTTAACATATACCAAAAGGGCGGTGTTACACGCCGTTAGCCACCCACGTGGCTAACAAGGCTGTTACATAATATGTATCGGTCTGATCACACGAATCCCGAGCATACTTACAACCTTCCAAAATGACCATCCAAAAGAATTACAATATACCGAGTGTAACTGTTCAAAAATCACTAACCAACTTTACATCCACCAAAATAAGACCTCGAGTGTACAAACACTACTCGGGTTCAACATCCAAAACAACAAAATATCAACATAGGATCTAAAGCCAATCTCTTCTTCCTCGATCCTCATCCTGCAAATAAACATAGCCCCCAAGGGGGTCAGCAACCTTTTGCTGGCATGGTTAACGTGCAGCCCGCTGACTACCGGGATACACGCAACTATTTGTCATTATTACATGGCGTTGATTTTATCATACAACATGCATATATATAACAGGAGCTATTGCAGAACAATAACAACACATACATAGTGAAAACAGTTCACTTTAAGTAACAACCAACATGGTTAGTCAACTTGTAAGCCTAGAGGATGTCTTCATCCTCATGTTAAGCTTAACACATGACACATTACTGTTTAGTTAGTCGGATGAGTAACTTTAACTTGAAAGATGAGACGAGCGTAGTGACCCGAACACATCAACACATAATTTCCCCCTAGCCCGAGTGGAAGTCAGGTAGGTAGCTTTGGCTAAGCTATGGGAGGTCGAATTCCCCATAAAAGGAAGACTACCCTAACATAAGGAGAGAGCCGAATCTGATGCAGATGTCGACACCCATACATACACGCGTGACCGGAACGACCGGATTCCTCACTCCCCGGTTAGCACTCGTTAGAAGTCCCACAATGGGAGCTTAACATAATCTCACCAAGTAAGTGTTTAAGTCCAGTTAGACATACAAGGGAAGAAGGCATAATATCAACACTCATAACCAAACACACATAGCCGGGTTAGAACGTTCCTTAGGTTGGGACGTTATTACCGGATACCGTTCTCTTACGTTTCTAGCTTGGTTAATAACGGTTAGCACGCATTCGAGGTTACCGGTATCGGCACGTACACGTCACATTAATAATAAAACTGTAAACTCGTTTCATGATTAATCTTACAAGGTTGTAAACACAAAAACACAAGTAGCACACAAGCCGGTGTAAACCGGTAGGCAACGGACTGCAAGAAAACCATACCTTGGTCCTTGCCGCTCTAGTGTTCCACCGTACGTGGTTCCTAAACACGATTAATAACGTCGGTTAATTAATATACTAGACCCTTGATAAACTTGTTACTTCACATTCCTTGTTTATTTTTCTTTCACACTTTATTATGATTTTTCCCCATCTTTTAGTTGTTATTATAGTCCACCTACATGTTCTAGACAAACCCCCGCAAACGGAAGTCAAAACGGGGCTCAAACGAGCAGTTTATGTTGAAAACAGTGACATGTCCGAACTTGTGTCCGCATCAATGTTCGGACACAAGCCGAGACTCAGAAGTTGAAAACTGGCATTTGTCCGAACTTGTGTCCGGACATCAATGTTCGGACACAAGTCGAGAGCAAATCTGGGAAATTTTTAACATGTCCGAACTTGTGTCCGGACATCAATGTTCGGACACAAGTCGAGACTTAAACCCGTGAAAATTTGATGCGTCCGAACTTGTGTCCGGACATCGAAGTTCGGACACAAGTCGAGGGTTAAAACCTGTGAAAATTGAGGTGTCCGAACTTGTGTCCGGACATCGAAGTTCGGACACAAGTCGAGACTTAAAACTGTGAAAATTTTGAGTGTCCGAACTTCGAAGGTCGGACCGAAGTTCGGACATCACCCAAAGTTCCGAAAATTTATAACTTAACGAGGCATGTCCGAACTTCCAAGTCCGGACGGAAGTTCGGACAGACCCAGAAATGCATTTTTCAGTGGCGTTTTCAACACAGAATTTCACCCAAACTCAATACAATTCTTGGCATGACTTCCCCATAGTTATTACATGTTTTCCCCACATTATCTAGCCCTCAAAAACCTTTGACCACAACTCATTTCAAAAGAAAACCAATTTGTATACAAATCCATCAATTTGACAACAACACCACAATGTATATAACCTTTAGAGTTTGGCACTTAAACAACAACAATTTAAACACTGAATTTCCTCATATTATTAGCAACACCTGCATTTCACTGAACATTTATTTACACAAACAAAACACATTCCATAGCTCACACATTGGTTTAGGTAAGTTTATTACCTTTGGTTTTCCTTCCCAAACCTTCCCTTCTCTTTACTCCTTGTTCCACAATCGGTTATCAACGGGATTTTACCGCTACACTAATGACCAAGCCAAGATAGCCAAATGAGTATTTAGGGTTTATAATTCCTTAACCCTAGATTAGAATTGCTAACTTGAGGAATTACCTTCTATTTCAAAATGAAATGCTTGGTAATGGAATTGGCTAGCTCCAACTCCTCAAGAGATTGAACAAGCTAACAAGGAGAACAAGCATGGTGTTCAAAAAGGAAAATCGATTTCAAGAAGGAAATGAAGGAATGAGTGAGTTTTTGATTTCCTTCTTACCTTAGAACAACAAGAAGATGCTGGCTTCAAGAATGTGGTTTTTCTTCAAAATGTGGAACACCCATGGAGATGAAGTATGGAGTTTTGAGATTTTGAAAGGTACAAAATGATCCCCAAGATGAGAGGAGTATTTTGGTGAAAGAATTTCTTGATTTGGAGCTAAGATGAGGAAGTTACAAGGATTGAAGTTGGGGTTTTCCTTTGGCTTTGAAATCGCCATTGCTGGGGAACAAAACAGAGAGAGAGCTGGGAGAGGGAAGGAAACGTGAGAGAAGAGAATGAGGGGAAGAGAGAGTGAGAGAGAGTTTTGTGTGTGAGAGGGAAATAAATGTATTTTATTGTTTGTAGTTTAGTAAATGAGTAGTATTAATAGAATAGAGAGGGAATAAAAATCTGGTTTTTATTTTACAATGTGAGAGAGTGGCACTTGGTCATTAGCAGATAACACCCGTTAATTCCCGAACTGTCGGTTTTGACAGTCCGGGTCCGGTTTCCGGAATATATATATTTTTGATTCTAAAAATTCTTAGACTTTAATTAGTATATAATTATAGTTATAAAATCAACTATAATTTATACAAGTCCGCTTTAGGCATTTAACGTCACGTTTTTCAGTTTTCTTGAAAAACGTGTTTAAAGTCTCGTTTGTGCATTTAATCCATTATATGGATTCGTTTCTTTCGGGAATTTCTCCCACATGTTCTTAATGACTAATTAAGTCTTAAAATATATTAATTATGTAATTAACTAACATATTAAGGTTTGGGGTATTTCAATCTACCCCCCTTAAAAGAACTTTGTCCCCAAAGTTCACACTTCCCACGTCTTAATTATTAGAACACGGGGATTACTTCTGCAACAACGCTCCCATAACAACATACAAACATTCTTTACATCACATTGGACTCAAGGTCCCCATAACAAACCACTTAGACTCAAGGTCTATAACATAACAACATAGACATGTATTCCAATACATGCCGTACATACATAACCGAAGCGGCTCTACCCCCCTTAAATAGGGGTACGCCCCGTACCCTATACATACAACTAAGAAGTAAACAACGACGGGTACTTCGCCCTCATCTTCTCCTCCAGCTCCCAAGTGGCCTCCTCGACTTCCTGGTTAGACCAGAGAACCTTCACCAATCTCACAGATTTATGGCGAGTGTCTCGAGTCTTAGTGTCCAGGATCCGTACGGGAGTCTCCACTGATCGCATGGTCGGCTCTAATGTTAGCCTCTCGGGCTGAAGTACATGAGACGGATGAGACATATATTTCTTCAACTGGGACACATGAAATACATCATGTACCTTGCCCAGCTCAGCAGGTAAATCAAGCCTGTAAGCTACCGGGCCTATCCGCTCCGTCACAACATACGGCCCCACATATTTCGGGCTCAACTTGCCTTTCTGGCCAAAACGAAACACTCCCTTCATGGGGGATACTCTAAGGAATACCTGATCGCCCACGGCGAACTCCAGGTCAAGTCTGCGCACATCGGCGTACGATTTCTGTCTATCCTGAGCTGCCTTCATGTTCGCTCGGATCTGACGTACTTCTGCTTGTACTTGCTCCAAATACTCAGGTCCTATAATGACCGTCTCACTCGACTCATCCCAGCATAATGGCGTGCGGCATGGTCTACCGTACAAGGCCTGGAAGGGAGACATCTTGATCGACGCGTGGTAACTGTTGTTGTAGCTAAACTCGATCAGATGTAACTTATCAATCCAGCTGGTCTGAAAGTCAAGTGCACATGCACGTAACATATCCTCAAGCGTCTGTATGGTGCGCTCACTCTGACCATCTGTCTGTGGGTGAAACGCCGTACTCAACTTCAGTTCGGTACCAAGTGCTTCCCGTGTACTTCTCCAGTACCTCGAGAGGAATCTGGTATCCCTATCAGACACGATAGTCTTCGGTACTCCATGGTGCCGTACTATCTCACGGTCGAAGAGCTCTGCTAGCTTCGCCACCTTCCAGGTGTCCTTCATCGGAATGAATCTGGCCACCTTGGTCAGTCGGTCAACAACGACCCATATCATATTCAAGCCTCCCCGAGTAGGCGGAAGCCCAACACGAAGTCCATGGAAATATCATGGAACTTCCATTCAGGAACGGGCATTGGCTGTACCATGCCACCAGGACGACGGTGCTCAAACTTGACCTTCTGGCAAGTGAGACACCTAACAACATAATCTGTCACATCTTTCTTCATACCGGTCCACCAGAAATATCTCTTCATACCCTTGTACATCTTTGAAGCTCCGGGGTGAATAGAAGTAGAAGAACAATGTGATTCACTCAATATGCGCTCCTTCAGCTCAGCGCTACTTCGTGGAATACAAAGTCGGCCATTCAGCCTGATCAAACCATCATCATGAAGTCGGAAGTCATACTTCTGACCTTCGAATGTGCCATCGATAAGCTTCTGTTTGATCTCTTGCATGTACTGATCTGACATCTGAGCACTCCGCACCTCTTCAACCAAGCTAGAGTGAGAGATAAGCGAATGGAGAGAGTGTGCTCGGCGACTCAATGCATCAGCTACAATGTTTGCTTTACCTTCCTTGTACTGAAGGTTAATATCATAATCAGTAAGGAATTCAACCCATCTTCTTTGCCTCATGTTCAACTCCTTCTGAGTGAACAGGTATTTCAAGCTCTTGTGATCTGAATAAATCGTCACATTCACTCCATACAAATGGTGTCGCCATATCTTCAATGCGAAGACAATGGCACCCAATTCTAAATCATGCGTAGGATAATTTTCTTCATGTCGCTTCAACTGTCGGGAGGCGTAAGCCACGACCTTCCCGTGTTGCATCAAAACACAGCCCATACCTTTACCTGACGCATCACAGTACACCTCAAAACCATCAGTACCCTCTGGTATAGTAAGAATTGGTGCAGAAGTCAAAGCATCCTTGAGCTTCTGAAATGAGCTCTCACAGTCCACAGTCCAATCAAACGGTGCATCCTTCTTTCAAGGATGTCAACGGTTTCGAAACACTAGAGAAATTCCTCACAAACCTCCGATAATAACCTGCCAGACCGAGGAAGCTCCGATGTCGGCAACCGTCTTCGGTCTAGGCCAGGTGCGCACAGCATCAATCTTGGCCGGATCCACAGCGATCCCGGCCTCAGAAATAACATGACCAAGAAAAGACTTGGTCCAACCAAAATTCACATTTGAGAACTTCGCATAAAGCTGGTTCTCCCTCAACGTCTGTACACACTCCTCAGGTGAGCTTCATGCTCCACCTTGGACTTAGAATAAATGAGAATATCATCGATGAAGACAACTACTGACTATCCAACTGGTCTCGAAACAAACGATTCATCAAGTCCATAAACTTTGCTGGTGCATTAGACAACCCAAACGGCATGACCGTGAATTCATAGTGCCCATATCTGGTACGGAAAGCGGTCTTCTCTATATCACTGTCTCTGATAGCAATCTGATGGTAACCCGATCGCAGATCGATCTTAGAGAATACAGATGCACCTCTCAGCTGATCAAACAAATCATCGATACGTGGCAATGGGTAACGGTTCTTCACCGTCACAGCATTCAGCTCTCTGTAGTCGATGCAGAGGCGGAGACCATCCTTTTTCTTCACAAAAAGGACTGGTGCTCCCCATGGTGAACGCTAGGGCGGATAAATCCCTTGTCTAGCAGGTCTCGCAGCTGTTCTTTGAGCTCAGTCATCTCAGCTGGAGCCATACGGTAGGGCGCCTTCGCTATAGGTCCGCCGGTGCCCGGTACCAAGTCGATCTCAAACTCAACTGCCCGTGTAGGCGGCATGCCTGGGAGCTCCTTAGGAAAGACATCAGGAAACTCCGACACAACCGGCACATCTGGGCTAAACTCAGGGTCTCTCTCTATGTCCTGGACATAGCAGAGGTATACATCATTCTTCCTTCTGATTTCGTGGTACATGGCCATGGCGGAGATGATCTGTGTCGAAGGCTCCCTGGGCCTCTGGCGGTATGAAATGGTAACCCCAGACGGACTCCGAAGAAGCAGACGGTGCTCGGCACATAGGATTCTGCCCTTGTACCGCTCCAACCAGTTCATCCCGAAATTACATCAAACCCAACCCGTCGAACTCTATCAAGTCGATCGGGAACTCTCATTCTTATTCGATTCGCACAACAACATCTCGGTGTAGCGGGTACACTGATCCGCTCCTTACGGGAGAGTGACTAGAAAGTCTGCATCTCTTCCCCCGTCTAACCCCAGCCTCTTCGCAAAAGATCGAGATAAAAGTGTGTGAGGCTCCGGTCGAACAAGACCGCGTCCACGCCATTACTGGGAAGGTACCGGTGAGGATGCCGCTCTTGCCGGCTTCTCTGCCTCATTCAGACACTCACTCAGTACCTCCGTCCCGAGTGCACAGCCTAATTTATTTCAAAACTTATAAGTATGGTAATAACACGGGTGGTTTACTCAAGAAATCAACACTACTTTATTCATAAAACTCATCGTTACACCATGATGGTATTACATTGGCTACATCGCTCGATAACTTAACATACTTAATGCATCACATACTTAACATACAACTGGCTTCATACTTTACATGATTACACATAACTTCAGAACTGTCTAAAGGTTAAGTTCAGTCTTCCAGGTTTCATGTGTGTGGCATTGATTATTGTCGGAGGCGCCGTATTCAATTTGATCTTCTTGATACCATGATACAGCATCCTCGACTGCCCACCCATGATTAACACATCTCCAGACTCCAATACTAACTTTCTTGCAAGGTCCGCACGCTTCTGCTCGCCATACATAAACACTGCGGTATCACCAATGGACCAAGACACCACGGGTACTCCCTTACTAAGAGACTCGGGTGACTCGTCCTTGTCTTGGTGTAAACCCAACCTTCCACCTTTCTGGTAGAAATTGACAATACACAAATCTGCCTTGATACTTGGGATTTGTTCCGGTTCAACTTGCTGAGCAATTCCCACGGTGTGATTAACAACCGCAAGGAATTCCTCAGGTATACTCGGTATGGTAGCTCCATCTTCAGCTCTTGTGTCCTGATATGACTTGGTGTAAGGGTTCCAATCCTTACCCATGCACATCATCTTTAAGTTCATTTTCGCTCCACTTGGGTATTCGGGTGTGTAGAAACCTCCAGGTGCTGCTCCAAGCTCGTCGCATCGTCGAATGACATGGATTTGTGCTTCGGGTGTCAGGTATCCTTTCAATAATATCATACCTGGTTGGATAACCTGACACTGTTCTGTCGGATAGTCGGCAATGTCGATGGTGGTATCTCCGGGGTTCGGTGTGGGTGGGATTGGATAGCAAATATTGAAGGTCCCTAAGGTTTATAAATTTCTAATTTAGGTGGTTTTCACATTATACTTCAACTTATTATGTGGTTATACTTTGTCCCACTAACACACATGCATGGAAATGCGGTAAGTAATCACTTATCTCACTTAACGGTTTAAAGGGGTACCTGGTCTAGAAGACGATCCTGGTGCCTCTGACCGGTCCACCACGTTCAAGGCAGCCTTGCCTGCTCCCGGCCCCTTCCCCTTCTGGGAATCAGTATTCCTTGCCCCGAGGATGGCTGATAGTAGCTTTCGGGCCCTCAGTGGTAGCAGTGGCCTTACCCTTCCATTGCCCTCTAGGCCTATAGTTTCTGCCATCGGGGTTGCTGTAGCACTCAAAATCACGGTGCCCCAGCTTCTTGCAGTAGTGGCACTGCACATCGTTCCCTTTGCAGTCCTTACCGGGATGGTCACCCTTGCACCACTTCAGAAGTAGTGGCGCTCCGGTCGAGCCCGTACTGGCTGCTTGGGCGGGTGAGCGTAAGGGCTTAGCCGCATAGGCATAAGTGAGCTTCAGCGGCTCCTCAGTGGTAGTGGGCTGGGCTTGGCCCTTGCCTTCTTGCTGCTGCTGGCCCTTCTGGGCTGAGGGTAAGGTTTCCTCTTCTTCCCTCCTTGGTACCCTGCGAGCCTTGGCCCTCGCTCGTGACCTGCGCTTATGCGCATTCTCCTCGTCCCTTAGACGGACGGTGATCTCCACCTTAGCAGCGGCATGATGCACCTTCAAGTATTGTACTCGGCTGGCCCATGCCATAGCGTAGGCGGTGGCTCAACCCCACTGTAGAAACGGTTCACTAGACCCGGTTCGAGTAACCAAGGTCGGGTAGAAGATGAACAAGGTCGGTGAAGGTGGTGTAGTAGTCGTCCACCGTCATTTTATCTCCTTGCTTCAGACTGTCAAGCTCTAGGCGCTTCGCCTCTTGCACATGCACTGGATAGTACTTGGCCCTTAGCAATGCCGTGTACTGCTCCCATCCAAAATCCGGATCGGCCACTTTCTCGGCCCTCACAAGTTTCCACCAGTTTCTAGCCGAACCCTTCAAATAAAACGCAGCAAGACGGACCTTGGCATCAACAGGAACAACCAAGGTCTCGTAGGCGGTCTCGAGCTCCGAGATGTACGCCTCTAGCTTAGAAGGGTCGGTCTCCCCTTTGAAAGACGGGGGCCTCAAGTCGGCCAACGCTTTCACCCCAATTGGTCTCGCGTGGCTATGGCGTGGTGGTGGTTCTGGTTGATCCCCACCTCCGGGCTGTTGCTGCCCCTGCTGCACCGCAGTTACTATTTGAGGTATTACTTGTGCTAGGGCGGCCGCTACTGCTTCGGCCATCATCTGAGCGGTGGGGTTATCCCCCGTGTCTCCTGGACCAGGCCCTCCTCGGCCTCGTCCCCGCGGTCGCCCTGCCATCTGAACATACATGAGAGCACATTAGTATTGTGCTTACAAACTTATCGTACCACATGTTTATAACGCCCTTTGGACGGCAAGGTTTAAATTTCCTAACTCGGTATATTCCTAGGCTCGGTTGTCGGTAATCAGAGCGATACTTCGCTCTGATACCACTTTTTGTAACACCCCGTCCATAATCTGAACACTTAATCAATAATCGCAGCGGAAATCATTACTTAAACATATACCAAAAGGGCGGTGTTACACGCCGTTAGCCACCCACGTGGCTAACAAGGCTGTTACATAATATGTATCGGTCTGATCACACGAATCCCGAGCATACTTACAACCTTCCAAAAAATGACCATCCAAAAGAATTACAATATACCGAGTGTAACTGTTCAAAAATCACTAACCAACTTTACATCCACCAAAATAAATGACCTCGAGTGTACAAACACTACTCGGGTTCAACATCCAAAAAACAGCAAATATCAACATCCTAGGATCTAAAGCCAATCTGCTTCCTCGATCCTCATCCTGCAAATAAACATAGCCCCCAAGGGGGTCAGCAACCTTTTGCTGGCATGGTTAACGTGCAGCCCGCTGACTACCGGGATACACGCAACTATTTGTCATTATTACATGGCGTTGATTTTATCATACAACATGCATACATATAACAGGAGCTATTGCAGAACAATAACAACACATACATAGTGAAAACAGTTCATTTTAAGTAACAACCAACATGGTTAGTCAACTTGTAAGCCTAGAGGATGTCTTCATCCTCATGTTAAGCTTAACACATATCACATTACTGTTTTGTTAGTCCGATGAATAACTTAAACTTGAAAGATGTGACGAGCGTAGTGACCCGAACACATCAACACATAATTTCCCCCTAGCCCGAGTGGAAGTCAGGTAGGTAGCTTTGGCTAAGCTATGGGAGGTCGAATTCCCCATAAAAGGAAGACTACCCTAACATAAGGAGAGAGTCGAATCTGATTCAGATGTCGACACCCATACATACACGCGTGACCGGAACGACCGGATTCCTCACTCCCCGGTTAGCACTCGTTAGAAGTCCCACAATGGGAGCTTAACATAATCTCACTCAAGTAAGTGTTTAAGTCCAGTTAGACATACAAGGGAAGCAAGGCATAATATAGCAACACGCATCATAACCAAACACACATAGCCGGGTTAGAACGTTCCTTAGGTTGGGAACGTTGTTACCGGATACCGTTCTCTTACGTTTCCAGACTTGGGTTAAATAATGGTTAGCTCGCATTCGAGGTTACCGGTATCGGCACGTACACGTCACATTAATAATAAAACTGTAAACTCGTTTCATGATTTAATCTTATAAGGTTGTAAACACACAAAACACAAGTAGCACACAAGCCGGTGCAAACCGGTAGGCAACGGACTGCAAGAAAACCATACCTTGGTCCTTGCCGCTCTAGTGTTCCACCGTACGTGGTTCCTAAGCACGATTAATAACATCGGTTAATTAATATACTAGACCCGTGATAGACTTGTGACTTCACATTCCTTGTTTATTTTTTTCTTTCACACTTTATTATGATTTTTCCCATCTTTTAGTTGTTATTATAGTCCACCTACATGTTCTAGACAAACCCCCCGCAGACGGAAGTCAAAACGGGGCTCAAACGAGCAGTTTATGTTGAAAACAGTGGTATGTCCGAACTTGTGTCCGGACATCAATGTTCGGACACAAGCCGAGACTCAGAAGTTGAAAACTGGCATTTGTCCGAACTTGTGTCCGGACATCAATGTTCGGACACAAGTCGAGAGCAAATCTGGGAAATTTTTAACATGTCCGAACTTGTGTCCGGACATCAATGTTCGGACACCAGTCGAGACTTAAACCCGTGAAAATTTTGATGCGTCCGAACTTGTGTCCGGACATCGAAGTTCGGACACAAGTCGAGGGTTAAAACCTGTGAAAATTGAGGTGTCCGAACTTGTGTCCGGACATAGAAGTTCGGACACAAGTCGAGACTTAAAACCTGTGAAAATTTTGGAGTGTCCGAACTTCGAAGGTCGGACCGAAGTTCGGACATCACCCAAAGTTCCGAAAATTTATAACTTTACGAGGCATGTCCGAACTTCCAAGTCCGGACGGAAGTTCGGACAGACCCAGAAATGCATTTTTCAGTGGCGTTTTCAACACAGAATTTCACCCAAACTCAATACAATTCTTGGCATAACTTCCCCATAGTTATTACATGTTTTCCCCACATTATCTAGCCCTCAAAAACGCTTTAACCACAACTCATTTCCAAAAAGAAAACGCCCATTTGTATACAAATCCATCCATTTGACAACCACACTACAATGTATATAACCTTTAGAGTTTGGCACTTAAACAACAACAATTTAAACACTGAATTTCCTCATATTATTAGCAACACCTGCATTTCACTGAACATTTGTTTACATCAAAGCAAAACACATTCCATAGCTCACACATTGGTTTAGGGTAAGTTTATTACCTTTGGTTTTCCTTCCCAAACCTTCCCTTCTCTTTACTCCTTGTTCCACAATCGGTTATCAACGGGATTTTACCGCTACACTAATGACCAAGCCAAGATTGCCAAAATGAGTATTTAGGGTTTATAATTCCTCTAACCCTAGAATTAGCAATTGCTTGAACTTATGGAGGGAGTTACCTTCTATTTCAAAACTGAAATGCTTGGTAGTGGGATTGGGCTAGCTCTAACTCCTCAAGGAGATTGAACAAGCTAACATGGAGAACAAGCATGGTGTTCAAAACAAGGAAAATCGATTTCAAGAAGGAAATGAAGGAATGAGTGAGTTTTTTGATTTCCTTCTTACCTTAGAACAACAAGAAGATGCTGGGCTTCAAGAATGTGGAGTTTTATCTTCAAAATGTGGAACACCCATGGAGATGAAGTATGGAGTTTTGAGATTTTGAAAGGTACAAAATGATCCCCAAGATGAGAGGAGTATTTTGGTGAGAGAATTTCTTGATTTGGAGCTAAGATGAAGGAGTTACAAGGAAAGAAGTTGGGGTTTTCCTTGGCATGTGAAATCGCCATTGCTGGGAACAAAACAGAGAGAGAGAGCTGGGAGAGGGGAAGGAAACGTGAGAGAAGAGAATGAGGGGAAGAGAGAGTGAGAGAGAGTTGTGTGTGAGAGGGAAATAAATGTATTTTATTGTTTTGTAGTTTAGTAAATGAGTAGTATTAATAGAATAGAGAGGGGAATAAAAATCTGATTTTTATTTTACAATGTGAGAGAGTGGCACTTGGTCATTAGCAGATAATACCCGTTATTTCCCGAACTGTCGGTTTTGACAGTCCGGGTCCGGTTTCCGGAATATATATATTTTTGATTCTAAAAATTCTTAGACTTTAATTAGTATAGAATTATAGTTATAAAATCAACTATAATTTATACAAGTCCGCTTAGGCATTTAACGTCACGTTTTTCAGTTTTCTTGAAAAACGTGTTTAAAGTCTCGTTTGTGCATTTAATCCATTATATGGATTCGTTTCTTTCGGGAGTTTCTCCCACATGTTCTTAATGACTAATTAGGTCTTAAAATATATTAATTATGTAATTAACTGACATATTAAGGTTTGGGGTATTTCAATACCTCAAATAACCATAAGAAAACCATCGAAAGATCTCTTATACAGAAAGTAATTCCCCAACAAAACACTTCAACTAAATAGCAGCGGAACAGCAAAATCCAAAAGGCGTTACCGCCACACTCTAGCAAAGAGTGCTCAGGCTTTAAACTACAATTCAAATACCAAATCGTTCCCAAAACTTGTAAAACATAGCAATTCCAAAACATAACTCAACTCGAATTTAGACGAAATAATTGTCCAGTTGTCCTAGGCTATGTGATAGCGTGTCCCAATCCCACATTCAGCCATGAGTACCTGCGATCATAAAACAACAATAGAAAACACGAAGGGATCGCGCAAATCAGCAAAACTGAGTAAACATTGCCTCAACTTGTAAAATACATTTTGAAACTCATTTAACATTTGCAAAACCTTAACTCGCACCACAACGACAACAATTTCACCAACACCAAACCACCATTAGTAAAACATTTTGGGGGAGAACTTTCCAAGAATCAAATCAATGGCTTACACGGACGACCCCCAAATCTGGTCGCAATAATAAGAATCCCACCTCACTCTACGTCCTTAAGTGTGCACACCCCCCAGAAGGTAACTTATGACCCAAAGGAGTAGATCATTAGAGCTTAACTGCAAGTAATGTCTGCAGGCAAAATAATAAGAATATCTACGGGGTACATAGTACCAATAATTACACGGAGCGTCAATAAGGCACCAACAATATACACGGAGTACCAAGAGGTACCAACAATCCAATAACCAATTCAAAGAAAGCCTCCCAAAACGTTTATTCAAACCCTTTCGCAAAACATCTTACCAGAATACACAGGGAAAAATTATTCCCAAACCTTCACAATCTCAAAACCATAGTAAATCCAACCACTGATAATCGCGAAACACAGAGGTGAAGAATGTTGAGCACAACATTTACCTGGATACGCTCACCGCCACAGAATCACTCAGCAAGATCAGCAGTAGCGTTCGTCAGGGAATTCGGTGTCTAGAATTGTAAGCAGAAACACAATCAGGAACTACTCAAATACCAAAGAATTAACTATCTAACCTTACCAATGGATTCCCCTTACCCTTCTACCAGAACCGGCACAGAGAAGCGGCCTAACAGCGACGGGGAAAACAAGAACGTGAATTTAAGAGGGGTTGGAAGCTTGAAGAAAGAGAGGAGCGTAGAGACGGCGTAATGAAGATGAAGAAGATCGTGGTAAAGATCGTGAAGTTAAATAGGGAATAAATAACATAATAAAGTAGAAATAAATTAATATATACATTTGATTTAAAAGGAGAGAGAATTGAGAAGTAGTTTGTAAAATAATTACCACAATAATATTAGTCTGAAAACTGAGTAATCAAATAATGTTAAAAAAATCATGGAAGGATCTAGATTCAAGATTAGAGAGATAAATAAATATTATTTGGTTAAAGTAAAAATAGAAGAAGGACTAACTAATCGTTAGTAAAGAATGAGAAGAATTATCTAAATAAATAGATAAAAGAATAAATACATAGTAGCTGAATAAATAAGTTAGGAAGAGAAAATATTTTAGAAAGAAGTAAAATCAAATTTGTATTCTTAAACATAATAAGTTGTTTGAGACGAACGTAAATATATATATATATATATATATATATATATGTATATTGCTTCTCTGGGCCCTTAATAATTCTGTTAATAACATTCCCGACTATATGCTAATTTAATCCTATGCCAAAATTCACGGGTATTTCACAACCCAACCAAAAAATGGATGGGTTAGAAAGTCATGACCCTAACCCAACCCATTTCAAATCCTTCAACCCTAACCCAACCCACCCAACCCATTTTTTCAAGCATACAATAACTTAGATGGATTAGGAGTAAAAATTAATAAAAACATCCAAAAACATCCAGTGCTAGCTGGCATACTAATTAGGATGAAACAAAAGGGAGATAAGTAATCTTGCTTGATCGACCAAACTTTAAATGAATTCCATGTTATGCAAAGAATGTAAAAGTAATGCACCAATTTCCCATGAAGAGAATAATACGTAATTTTTTCATAAGTTTATATTTATCAATCTAAGCCTAAAGCTCTACTACTATTGGGGAGGAATCTTATCTATATATGCACATGTTCTTAGTGCCCTTAATAAAGAGAGGAACGAAAATGAAAATCTTCATTATGCATTAGAGAAATATACTAAAGACAAATCTTCTAAAGTTAGAAATAATTTATAAACTAAGAGCTCAAAGCCTCAACCTATGATTGATAGTTTTAAAATAATTACACCTGTTTAAACTGAGTGGTCATGCCTGAGAAAAGTACAATCACAATCACTTAATTGTTTCCAACAGTTGAGGAACTTTTATGTAGCACTATCCGCAATGTTGGCTTTAAAATTCACTAAGAGGTCTATAATCAAGATTCTACTTACAAAAAATACATATCACTTACTTATGTTCACCCTTCTAGATTATCTTAACATATATGTTCTCAAGAACAACTATGGCAGTGAGAATAAGAAAAACAAACATTGGGCAGAGATGAAGAGTGAAATAGACATAAACAACGACGTAGAGAAGAAAAATGGATGTGAGTATACAAGATGAGAGCATTTAGGTTTTCAACATTATGTTAAGGTATGATTGTGCCCTTTGTTTGATATGCAGCTGGTTGGGCAGTTTGTTTCGTTAAGATTATGTGATTATTAAAGGTGGGAAAGCCCAACTGCACTTGGGCTTAAGGCTAAGGTATAGTTTGATCTGAATATATGTGTGAATCAATATTTTTATTTTTATTACTAACAAATATATTTTCGGGTTTCGGGTTGGGTCATGGGTTAAGATCTCTACCCTAACCCAACCCACAAAATTAGCTTATTACCTTAACCCAACCCAAAAAATAGATGAGTCAATAATCAAGACCCTAACCCGCAAAATTATGGGTTGGGTTCGGTTGGGTTTCGGGTTGGGTCAAAATTGCCAGGTCTACATAAAACAGCTGACCACAACAGTGAAAGTTCTCCATTGAATGATGGTGTACACAGTTTCAATATTTAATTAATGTTGTAGTTTGTAAAAACTACATTATTGAAAGGTCCTAAAACATCACACATTCTATTTCTTTCCACCTAGTACTCGCGCCATTCATTTCAAATAAGGCCAAACAAGAGATCACGTGCGTCGTTGTTTTGAAGGATAATGGGTAGGACCTCTACCACAAATTTTTTTCTCCGAAGATTGTCTAGAGAATGCAAATTTCGAGATGAAAGGGGGATTGCTAATTAGCAAGTTTATAAAGATGAAGCTATTTCCATGGAGGTTGACGACTGCGTTAATCCTGATCCCATCTTCTCTTCTAATCGTCTATTTTTTGGTTCTTTTATTCTAACATGGCCCTTGATGCTCAAAGGGATAGTTGTTGAGCAGAGCTTTTTTTTTTTTTGAAAAAGATTTCTGCATATTCTCATTAACAAACGTACCAATTACATACTCAACTCCTTATCCATAAAACAGGCACTAGTAATGTTATAGGGAATAAGATCCCTTTCCCACACTTTCAAGCCTGAGGGAGAGTCGTTATACATTCTAGCAGCTAACATACTAAGGAAATTAAAGTAGTCGTTTGAATTATTACGCACATGACTACTAAGCGCATTACACACATTTTTGAACTTGAGTCTTTCTACCTTGATCTCCAAAATATGGTCGTTATCAGCCCCAAACACCATCTTGAGGTGCTCTTCCTTCATATTATCAAAACAGATGCAATGGTTACCTCCTGAACTAGCAAGTTCCATTGCATTACAAGCTGCTTTGATAATAGCAATTTGCATTTTACAAGTGCTTAACATCTTCTTGTTGAAAGCTAAAATTGAAGTACCTTCCATATTCCTCAAAAGGCCACCAATCTGGTGTGGGTGGTTCCTTTTTGTGAAGACATTCAGAGAGACGGAGATGAAACCTGGGGGGGGGGATTCCATTTGACACCTTCTCTTACTACATGAGAATGCATATTGGCAGTAGCTTTGTAAGCCTCAATATGCAATATTTTTCTCGATCACATTCCACCAAGCTAGAGATGAGTCATGTTTACATCTATTTCTAGAATCATATATCACCCACATGAGATTTATAACAGAGGAAAGCTTATGCTTCCCCCACCCTCTTGCTTGGTCATTGAACCAATCAACAATGGCCGCACCCTCAATACTTGGAACATTCTGAAGGTTGATACTAAGTCCCCAAATATCAGAGACCTCACAACACTTGAAAAAGCAATGTGCAGGAGTATCTCTATCCCCACAAAAGAAACAGGTTGTAGCTCCTCCAATTCTGTTACCTATGTTACCTTGACAAGGAGTAATTCCTTTCAAAAATTTCCAAAAAACCAATCTAGCTCGAGGCGGGCTGAAATCTTTGTCAATTTTGTTCCTAAGAAGAGAAAAAAGTTAGGCAAAGACGCTTGACCGTCTTCCTTTCCTTTTTGAATCAAATTGAAACCAAATTTTATAGAATACTTTTTATCTCTTGTGAGGTCCCACACCCAATGGTCATTTTGAGAGGAGTTTATAGGCAGGGAGGCAATGAAGTTACTTTCTGTGGAGCTAAGAGCTTGTTGGAGTTTCTGAATGTTCCAGCAGTTGTGACTTGGATTGATGAAATGAGAGACCAACTCAGACGGAGAAGAGGAGAGAGGTTTTGGCGAGGTAATATGAGAAGCACCTGGTCTTGGCACCCAAGGAAAATTCCAAAACAAAGTAGAAGACCCACTTCCTACTTGCTTCCTAATACCAACTTTTAAGAGACTGATGTTTGGGAGCAAGGATTTCCAAATCTGGCTAGCCTTCGAGGGAAGCTTAGCTTCAGTTACACACCCATTTGGGAAATAAAGGGCTTTAAGAGATCTAGACATGAGAGATTCCGGAGAGGAAATGATTCTCCACAGCTGTTTAGTGAGCAAAGCTTTATTGAAATCCTCTACACTCCTGAAACCCAACCCACCATCGTCAGGTTTACTACAGACGTTACTCTCACACTTCAACCAGAACATGGGCTTAAAACTTTTGTTCCCGCCCCACCAGAACCCTGCTATGATAGAGTTATTTTAGCAACAACCATCTTGGGGAGAAGAAAGAGAGTCATAGAATAGTAGAGGATAGCTTGCAGGACACTACTCACCAATATTGTCCTTGCCGCTTGAGACATAGGAGTACTCCAAGAGGCAACTCTTTTATGAATCGCATTGATAATATATTCGAAAACTTGAGATTTGTTCCTTCCTATCTTCAAAGGAATCCCAAGGTACTTTGAGAAACCAGACACTTCTGTCACCCCCAGAACATTGGAGATACTGAGTTTATGAGGGCCTGCCAATCTCTTACTGAAAACTATCTCTGATTTGTCAAGGTTAATATGGTGACCAAATGCTTTTAGGAACTTCTGAAGAGTAATTTGGAGGAAGGTTGCATTATCAACTGAAGCACACCCAAGAATATTACATCATCAGCAAAAGCTGATGAGAAATTGAAGGACTATCAAACTTCATTTTGATACCTTTAAAATCACCCGCAAGGCCAGCTTGTTCAGATAACTAGATAAGGCATCTTGTACCAAAATAAACAAAAAAGGAGAAAGGGGATCACCTTGTCTAATGCCCCTTGTTTGCTTGAAAAATTGACCTGGAGAACCATTTATGATAACTGCACAACTAGCACAAGAAATACAGTTCATGACTGGAGTCACCCAGTTTGAAGGGAAACCCATGGCTGTGAGGATTCTGAAAATAAACCCCCACTCTAGCCTATCATAGGCCTTGCTGAGGTCTGTTTTTAGAGCAAAAAAACCTTTTTTTTGCTAAACTTTTGTCTAAATAATGATGGAGCTCACCAGCCAAGATGATGTTGTCTGAAATCAACCTACCCTTGACAAAACCTGATTGATTTTCAGAGATGAGAGAAGGAAGCAAGGGATGAATTCTTATGGCTAGAATTTGGAGATGATTTTATAGGTGAAATTGCATAAAGCAATGGGTCTGAAATTTTCAATACTGACAGCTCCTTTTATTTTGGGGATCAAGGCTATGAAGTAGTCATTTAAGTGCTCAGGAAGGTGTTCACCTCTTAACACATCAAGGACCGTAGAGATAATATGAGAGCCCACAATATTCCGGTACGTTTTAAAGAACTTACCGTTAAAACCATCAAGACCAGGGGACTTATCAGAGCCCAGAAGCTTGACAGCTTCAAAAGCTTCCTGACCTGAATAAGGAGCACTGAGATCCAAGATGGAGGAGGGAGAGAGCTTGTTTCTCACTGCATCCTCAAAACACCTATCCCTAGAGGGATTAGAAGAAGAGAACAGATCCTGATAATACCTTTTGGAAATGTTCTCAATTTGATCCTAACCATAACACATCTCTCCAGTCTCATTCTTAAGACCAAAGATGTCATTAGTCTTCTTAGCATAAGAGGCTTTAGCATGAAAAAAATTTTGAGTTCCTATCACCCTATTTGAGCCAAGAGACTCTTGACCTTTGTTGCCCCCAGATTTCTTCTTTCATAGCAAGTAACTCAATTTCAAACATGAGTCTCTTTCTGTTATTATCTACACCCACAAAAAGAGGAGCTTTTGAAAATTCAGCTAGCTCCTTCTTTTTAACAGAAATCTTCCACTTGATTTTCTTAATTGACCATCCTTCCCACTGAGATAACTTTCTGGCACATTCATCAAACTTCTGCCCCAGGTTCAGATAATTCTTACCCCAGACTTCTTGGACTATAGACTTACACTTTTCCTTCACACACCACCCATTTTCAAATCTAAAGATCCTCACTAGAGCTTTGTGGTTACTGAAAAATCTGATAGAATTGGACAGTGATCCAAATTCTCACGAGGAAGATGCTCAACTGAGAGATTTGGGAAGACCTCCATCCCAAGAGGACAGCTAAAAACTCTATCCAATCTACTTATAGAATTTTTAGCATCCAATTGACAGTTGGTATACGTCCCAGCCTCTCCAAAAAACCCCATGTCATGAAGATCACAATACACAACAGCTTGTCTAAATGGTTCCATTTGGTTTTCATGATGTCTTCTTCTCCCTCCTGTTTTTTCATAATTGTACAAAATCTGGTTAAAATCTCCAGCCACTATCCAAGGCAGCTTAATATGGTCTCTTAGTGCTCGAAGGAGCTTCCAAGAGAAAAAATTTAGCTTCCAGTCTGACCACCCATAAAAACCAGTGAAATGAAAGGATTACCACCCTGAAAAACAACCTCCACTGACATATGATGCTGAGAGGAATTCAATTGCTTGATCTCCGTACCTACCCCAACTCTCCACATCAAAGCCAAACCACCACTTCTTCCTTACTACTAACTGCCTCCCCACCAAAAGCGTGAAAGTACCAAAAAATTCAGTCATTTCTTCACAATTTTCACTAGTACAAAAAGGGTCTATTTCGGCGGTTGTAAAAGGTCTATTTTGGCGGTTCTAGAACCGCCGAAATGGAGATCGCCGAAATAGGGATGAGACTCTATCTCGGCGCTATCTCGGCGGTTGTACAACCACCGAGATAGAACACCTATGGCGGTGGTTCCTAGCTACAACCGCCGCCATAGGTGGTTGTTTTTTTTGGAAAGAACACACCTATGGCGGCGGTTCCTAGCTACAACCGCCGCCATAGGTGGTTTTTTTTTTTTTATTAAAAAAACACACCTACGACAATGGTTGTTAGCTAGGAACCGCCGCCATAGGTGGTTTTCAAAAAAAAAACACACCTATGGCGGCGGTTCCTAGCTAACAACCGCCGCCATAGGTA
Organism: Limonium bicolor; assembly: GCA_023374045.1. Lineage (NCBI taxonomy): Eukaryota > Viridiplantae > Streptophyta > Magnoliopsida > Caryophyllales > Plumbaginaceae > Limonium > Limonium bicolor. The sequence continues at coordinate 283,880,693 of CM041776.1, forward strand.
TTTTTTAAAAAAATAAAAAAAAATTAGCTGCATCGTCTTCTTTCTCAGGAGCGAGATGCAACAGTTTTGCATCTCTGTAGAGGCGCAAACACAAAAGAATGAACAACGGCACAGAGCATGTAAACTTCTTGTTCGCCTTGCAAAATCACCGTGAGTGTGAAGAGATTGTAGTGGCGCAGGCACAAGAAGAGAATAAAGAGACACACAAACACAAAGAAGAGAATAAATAGGCGCAAAGCATGTATGTTTCTTGTTCTCCAAAAATAAAATTATAAGTTTGAGTATATTATCGGTTCCAGAATGAACTACTTCAGCCCCGTCTTCAATCTGGTGAGTGAGATGCAGCGGCTTCAGTGATTTGTCACTACGTAGGTGCAGACACAAGAAGAGAATGAAGAGATGCGCAACAAAACAAAGAGAATGAAAGGCGCAGAGCATGTATGTAGCTTGTTCTCCAATGAGAAAAAGATAAGTTCGAGTATATTACCGGTTCTAGAATGAACTACTTCAACCCCGTTTTCAATCTGGTGAGCGAGATGTAGAGAGGAGCGCAAAGCATGTATATTCGCCAGTTAGAGTTGCAAAATTACCGTGAGAGAAGAGAGATGAAGAGCAGCTGTGATATATATAATGAAATAAAGTCTATTTCGGCGGTTGTTAGCTAGGAACCGGTGAAATAGACTGAAATTTTCCCGCGGTCCGAATTTTTTGAAAAAAAACCCGGGAAAACAGGCTTCTGAAAATTTTATGTCTAAAATAGGCTGAAATTTTCCCGCGGTCCGAATTTTTTGAAAAAAAAAACCCGGGAAAATAGGCTTCCGAAAATTTTAGTTTAAAAAAAGGCACCTATTTTGGCGGTTCCTAGCTAGGAACCGCCAAATAGGCTGAAATTTTCCCGCCGACCGATTTTTTTTGAAAAAAAAACTGGGAACACAGGCTTCCGAAAATTTTATGTCTAAAAAAAGCACCTATTTCGACGGTTCTTAGCTGGGAACTGCCGAAATAGGTTGAAATTTTCCCGCGATCCAATTTTTTTTTAAAAAAACCTGGAAAACAGGCTCCCGAAAATTCTCTGTCTAAAAAAAGGCACCTATTTCGGCGGTTCCTAGCTAGGAACCGCCGAAATAGGTGCCCCGAAAATTCTATGTCTAAAAAAAGGCACCTATTTCGGCGGTTCCTAGCTAAGAACCGCCAAAATAGGTGTCTTTTTTTAGACATAGAATTTTCGGGGCAACTATTTCAACAGTTGTTGTTACAACCGCCGAAATAAGGACGCCAAAATAGGTGTTTTTTGTACTAGTGTTTTGTGGGTCTCCATCAAGAAAATGATGCCTGGTTTATGATCTGCAATTAAACTCTTCATCCAGATCTTCGAATTCGACTTACCCAATCACACCTACTAAAAACATGATCACAAACTCCAAATAGGAGAGCCCAAGACGATCAAAGATACTGTGCTTCCCTCACCCGTGCAATCAGAATATCACAAGAACTTCTCCATATCACAGAAAGAATTAAACCATTTGCTACAAGAATTTCGATAGCTAAAGGTCACCTCTTGAAACGCAATGATCTTCACCTATAATGTTGATCGACCTGGAAATTAGTAGTAATTAGTTTAATATTCAGGAAAACGTTATCCCCTCAGAACTGCACCCTTGATCGAGAAAAACAGAAGCACACCGCCGCTCGACTGACTCGAAAGCACCAGCTCACTTCCAAGACTAACAACACTCCAAACTGAGGCATTGAGATCGGTAGCCTGGCAACTCAAAAACAAATCGAAAGGGACCCACTGTAGGGATCTGATCTGGTTTGAAGACCTGAATATTTAGATAGACAATTTCTGAGGGAAGTGCCACTCAGGAGCTCGAGGTTCAATATTATACTTCTTGCAGAACAGAACCCAACGTTTTGCATATTCAGCTGTCTCTGATAAAACTTCAAATTCAACAAGGCGACTCCATCATCAGAGACATAGCAAGAACCTTATCAACCAGATAATCAACTTAGGGAAAACCTGACGACAATAGGAAAAAGACCTGATACAAAATCACGCTGGAGTAGCCATCAACAATAGGAAGAAGACACTCTTCTGAATCACTTCCGATAGAACGATAAGGAAACCCCTCGATATGTAAACCGGTATTCCAATTCCTCTACGAAAAACAGGGACGAATCTCCCTTTCAGATCGAAAGACCTAATCTTAACAAACTAGAGAGAAAAATCAGCGAACGACCTGTACTTTGACACTGCCCGAAGGAAACAAAAGAACAGAGTAGCTCCAAGACTAGATTCTATATACAAAGAACCAACTCACCAAACACTGAGAAGAAGGGATGGATGAGAAAACCTTTCGCACTGATAGAGTCACTCCTGAATGGAAATGAAAAAGAGGGACTAGGGAATCGCCTCCTAAATCGTCTCAATAAGAACGATAATTTACTGTAGCCCTAAGCTAAGAGAGCTGGAATTGGAACATGTGCTGCTCGTTGTTGAGCAGAGTTGATTGTTGAAGAGAAGAGGATGGGTCCGCTAAAGAAGGCGCGGTGCGAGGAGTTCCCACATTATTCTATCTGAGTTAGCGAGCACTGGTAATCCCCCCCCCCCCCCCCCCCCCCCCCCCCCCCCCCCCCCCCCCCCACGGATCTTGATTATGTTGTCTATGCTTGTAGGTTATGATTTAGATTCAAATCGGAAGAGGAAGTCCTCATTGATGTGTGACTTGGTCGGTGATGATTGGTAGGTGTAAACCTTACTCAATTCAGCTGATAAGTTTGATTCTGATTGGATGAGGTGGAATGTTTACGATTTGGTCGGTACTGGTGAAGAAAATATTTTAGACTTGTTTGGTTTATGTGATTTCTGTAGTGGACAGAATACGTTTTGGTTTGGGTTGAGCTGGGCTGCAGAGGTGAATTTTACTTATATGTAGACGCCAGGACAAGTCAGGGCAACATAACAACACTGATGGAGTGTGAATAGATTTGATTCTTTCCACCTGCGTTAAGGCCTATCGCTTACCCTCGATCAATTATTAACCTTCATGTTTAGGTAGTAAAATATTCCTATGTTGGTGGTGCTCTACTTAAAGTAGTGTTGTGCTCTGATCCCGTAGGTTGTGATCAAATGCTGTAGAATGTAAGATAAGATTTTGATGGAGCCGCACTGCTATTTACAAATTCTATAGTAACTCCACTTCATCCATCTTCTTTTTGCATATATCCATCTATAGGCACTTTTCTAGTCAAGACCCACCTCACACTTACCTTGCCACGTCGAACATGGCCGTTTGTCATTGAGAAAAAATTGCTAATCTAGACAGTGGGGTCCTTTGACTTTTTTTTTTTCTTCCTCATCTCTTGTTGGTATGAATATAGTGTTCTTTTTTGTTTCAGGAAAAGAAAGAAAGAATATAGTGTTCTTTTTAGAACGGGTTCTACATTACTCTGGATTGGACGGATGCAGTTCCTCCATCATATGTCATATAAAGGAAAAATTCATATGCATCACCAAAAAATCATTTTTTTCATGATATACTCCAATTTTGAAGTTTGTTATCCATACGACACTGAAAAAGTGAGAAATTCATAATATATATAGCCACTGTAAGAGGGTATATAAGCCGTGCCATTAATGTACTTTGAAGAATGACTATTTTATTCTGATTTTTTAATTAAAATATAAGTGGTTTTTTTCATAATGGTTATTTTTTAAATTTAAGTTTACATATACCCTGTTTTTTTCAAAAGTTCATAATATGACTATTTTTTTAAGCTACTGTAAGAGCTAGTTTTCTATTCAAACAACTAGTTTGAGTCTTATATATGCATACTCTTGTCATACAAACAGAACATAACTTCCATATTAAATTCATGACCATGTTACAACCACAATTAATGAAACAGTTCAAACATTCAAATGTAAATGTGGAGTTTCAGCCAATCTAACCCTCTCATACAAGAACACTTTAGTTATAGGGGCTTACTACAATTGTTGGATTTGTGATTTCATTCAATGGTGAGCTGCTGCGGTGGCAATTGGAATTTGTATCCATGAAATATAATGCAGTTTCATATATTAATGCATAAATTCATCATTGTATTGTTGTTTACACTACTGTATACTTGTGTAGATTTGCCATGTCTAAGAACTATACAAAAGTAGTAATAAAACTAACACACCCATATTTTTCCATATGAAGCAACAACACAAACCACTAAACTGTGCACAAATTACCCAAAAATATGGACCAAAACTAGTATGCAAAAAACCCAAAAGTTGAATCTCAAAAAGGGCCACCAAACTGTACCTATAACGGGGAATTCCAATCCCATTCTAACAAGTACTATAAAAAAAAGTTAGAACTACAAAAATAAATAGCTTTAATAGGAACTAATCGAAATAAATTCCTACTAAGCTAGGAACCCACACCTGAATTGGAACCACCTTTCTCGCTTCTGGTTCTTGATCTCTTTCTTGGATTTTTGGGAGCAGTAGCCAAAGATGCAAATGGTCCAACATCCTGAGATGATTCTCCTGTATCACCAGCATTGCACTAGTACAAAATAGACCTATCGCAGCGGTTGTTTTGGGTCTATCGCAGCGGTTCTAGAACCGCTGCGATGAGGTGCGCTGTGATAGGGTCTCGACCTATCTCAGCGGTTTTTGAACCGTTGCAGTAGGTTACCTATGACAGCGGTTCCTAGCTAACAACCGCTGCCATAGGTGGGCTTCTGGGAAAAAAACAAGCCTATGACAGCGGTTCCTAGCTAACAACCGCTGCCATAGGTGGGCTTCTGAAAAAAAAAACAAGCCTATTGCAGCGGTTGTTAGCTAGGAACCACTGCCATAGGTATTTTTTTTTTAAAAAAATTCTACTTCATCTTCTTCCTCGCGCAGCCATTCACCAGTTCAGAATCGGCGCAAAATATGTTCCTTTTTTCACCAGATCAAGTTGCAAAATTACCGTGAGGCGCACAACATGTTCCTTGTTCTCCAAACCTGTTGCAAAATTACCGTGAGATGAGAATACAGGGCGCAACCCTTGTTCCTCATCCACCAATCAGATTTGCAAAATTACAGTAAAAGAGGTGTAGATATGAGAAGAGAAAGAGGCACATAGCATAGATGTTCTTGTTCGCCAGTTAGGGTTGCAAAATTACCGCGTGAGAATATTAATGGAGGCGCAGAGCATCTTGTTCTCAGTTAGGGTTACAAAATTACCAAAGTAAAGATAAGTTCGAGCATATTACCATGAGCGAAGAGAAGAAGAATAAATGAGTGAAAGAAGAAGAGAGCGCAGAGCATGCGTACCTTGTTCGCCATCAACCGTGAGTGAAGAGAAGAAGAGAGCGCAGAGTTGTTCCTTGTTCGCCGCGGCCAGGAGAAGGAGAGCGCATAGCATAATTAACGTCAGTTAACAGAGGAGAAACTTTTATATTAAAACAAAAAGTCTATTGCAGCGGTTCCTAGTAACAACCGCTGCAATAGGCTAAAAAAACTGGGAAAGTGAAATTTTTGAAAAAAATAAAAGGGAATTTTTTTTTTGAAAAAATCGACCTACCTATTGCAGCGGTTCCTAGCTAACAACCGCTGCAATAGGCTTAAAATAAAGCGGGATAGTGAAATTTTTTAAAATATAAGCGGGATTTTTTTTTTGAAAAAATCGACCTACCTATTGCAGCGATTCCTAGCTAACAACCGCTGCAATAGGCTTAAAAAAAGCGGGATAGTGAATTTTTTTTAAAAAATAAGCGGGATTTTTTTTAAAAAAACGACCTACGTACTGCAGCGGTTCCTAGTTAACAACCGCTGCAATAGGCTTTTAAAAACGCGAGATAGTGAACTTTTTAAAAGAATAAGCGGGATTTTTTTTGAAAAAATTGACCTACCTACTGCGGCGCCCCTATTGCAGCGGTTGTAAGAGGAACCACTGCAATAGGACGTTTTAAAATTTTCGCGTCACATACCGCAACGGTTGTTAGCTAGGAACCGCTGCAGTAGGTGACGCGAAAATTTTAAAACGTCCTATTGCAGCGGTTCCTCTTACAACCGCTGCAATAGGGGCGCTGCGGTAGGTCTGTTTTGTACTAGTGTCGTGTCTGTCTTTTCTTGCCATACAACATCCTTTTTATACCCTGCATTAGCCCCACCTTTGCGTTCTTTGTTGTAACAAAAATAGTTACATTGTGTGCACTTGTTATTTGCTATTTCCCTTGTTTTTCATTTATTTTTCCTCTCCTGTTTCATGGGGGTCTCTCAATTCATCTCTTCATTATCGAGTGTTGGCCAGTGGGAGCGCCTTCAGCTTGTGTATGCCAGAATTCAGTGAAGGGGCCGGACAAGTTGGATATTGTACTCATACGATGCTTTATAACTTCTCACCGAGCAATAGTGGCTCACATCATTGAGGGGTTTCCCTCCAAAAAACTTATCACCTTTATTGCAACTTCATCTCTTCTTTAAGTTCATTCCTTATTTCATCCTTCATTTTGTTGATAAACATGCATCAATTGCCATTTTCTCTTCATGTGGAGCTTCAGAAAGAGCATAGACAACACTAGAAGTAGATGCTATCATGGTCAAGTATGAGATTCCTGAACCAGTACGCCTTACCTTTGAATGAGGGTTGTATCGATTCTGCATCAACGATGCTCACTATTGAAAGAAATCACAAGCTCAACAATTGTAGTATGCCTTCCAACTGAAGTGTTATTGCGTGAAAGAGTTAGATTGGCTAGAAATTTACATGTGCAATGAATTGTTTGAACTTTTTCATTGATTGTGGTTTTAAACATGGGCATGACTTTAGTATAGAGGTTGTTATTTATTTGTATGACAAAAGGGTGCTTATATAGGCAAAAGAGCTGTTGGACTCAAACTATCTGTTTGAGCACAGAAGTAAGCGTTACAACAACTTAAAAAAAATATAAGGATATTGTAAACTTTTTGAAAACAGTGGTTGTTAACTTTTTGGATAAACATGAACATTGTGAACTTAAAAGCAATTAAAAAATTATAAAAAAGTTGACTTAAAAAAAAAGACGTCATGGGTAAAATGATCATCCTCCAGGGCATGTTAACGACACAATTGACGCCTGTTACCAACACAAGGGTATATTGTAAATTTTGAAACTTTTTCCTAGCATACGGAAAATAAGTTTCAAAATCGGGGTATATCACGAATGATGAAACTTTTGGAGAACATTTTGAAATTTTCTAAAAGTAAAATCTCTACTTTTAACTTTAAAAAAACTTGAAGGCTTCTTCTTATAAGCATTATGAGGTTCTTTTTATTGACATGACATACATGTCATAACTTAATGGTATGACTTAGGCTCCGTTCGTTGTGAGCGAGTGGGAGATTAATCTGTTTCAGGAAAAAAATTGAAACAGTTGGCATATTATTATTGGCTCTTCCACTGACCAAAGCTTACATGGTGGACCACAAGTGGTTAACCACACTCACCTTTATGGAAACGCAGCATTGCCTGCGTTTGGAAGTGATTAACGAACGCGGCCTTAGGAGTTATGATGTGGGTATTAGTATTGTCTCTAGTCCGTTCGGTCTCCATGAATTGAACATTAAGATTTCGTTCGTCTGCGACAATTCACGCAAAAGCCTGGGTTTTCTTTTATTAAGGTTACACGTGTCAATTTTTTTTAATTGAAATTTACTCTCAACTACAGGTGATTCTGGTCTTCTTATTCATTAACGCATTATTCTTAATGCAACATTTGCTGTGTTTGACACCAAAGTCTGAATGGAGCCTAAGCTGCTTTTGAAAAAAAAGGTCAGACCGGGTGTCAAACTTTTATTGGACAAAAATTCTTACTACAACACCCTTGTTAAACTATAATACTCTTACCATGGTGACCTTTATATATACTCAGGATTAATTGCGTTTGACGCTGCTTGGCGAACGGCCCAGACACTATTATCCTTTTGCAACTCACAAAAAGTACCATTTCTATTAGGCTGGATTCTTTCAACACATTAATCCATTCTTTAAGATTAATGTGACACATGTTAACTCCTTATAGGTTAAAGTGTTGACCAAATATACAAAAAACAAATATGTCAACCTCACATTGGTTAACCACACTAAGCTTCATGATAAAACTTTCAAACCTAGCTTTATGGGAAAAACTCAGAACGGGCCCTTAACCAAATCTGCTCAAAGTTTAACAAAATTCTAACTTAGGGGTTGTTTGATAGCGGCGTGCAAACACAACTAATACCTGCTTTTTCTTTAATCTATCCCTAATTAACTTATTGTAACTTGACACATACGTATTGGATTAGATTTTAGCTAATAATGAAATGACGACAGACAAAAAGTAAAAAAAAAAAAGATTAGTTACGAGTCACTTTCATCTGTACACCTCTGCTGTTCAAATCCCCTCCAAAGTTTCTTCCTTTATAGCTCTTTACTTTTTTATTGACGAGAGGATAGAGCTTGGTTTCCAAGCTTTATCATTAATGTTACTGTGGTTAACTAATAAGGGGCTGCCAACTACACATTTGTGGGACCTTCCAATACTAGTGTTCCAATAGAAAATCAACACCTGTCACATTAATCTACTCAAAAAGCAAATCGTGATGAGCGAACACTGCCTAAGATGCTTTTTTGATATACATCTTTTTAGATCTATCAAAATTTCTACCTAATTCGTTTTGTCCGAATCCAAAATATGAAAATGTTTAAATATATTAAATCCAAAATTCAATTGATCCGAACCTAAAACTAACCCAAACCCGAATGATCCGAAATACTAGTGATTCGAAACTAAATTGACCCAAAATAATAGTCAATAAAAATTGACTAAAGTCAAAAAACATAAACTGACCTAAAATTGTCTCAAACCCGGATAACATAATAAATTTGACAAAAGAACTTAATTTAGCCTAATTATGCCAGAATGAAAATCAAAATAGGCATGCAATATATTCTAATAGAAATTAGATACATATTTATTTATCTTTTTTAAAAAATATTAATTAAAACTTGAAATAACCGAACCCGATTCTATCTAAAACTATTACAATCTGAACTCGAAATAACCTAAAAATTTTAACGACCCGAACAGATCATGACCCAAACAGATATGATTCAAAATCCGAACTAATAACCTATTTGATAGGTCCACATCTTCTGTATGTTCACATTCATATTAGAGTTTCACATTCTTCTTTTTTTCTTCGAAGTGAGGCCCCATTTTTTTGTCAGCTGAAACATATAGATGATGTCAGTTGTCAGCTGAAATTAGAAAAAAGTAAAGAGAAAAAATAATTAATATGACAATTGATGTATGTGACACTCAAAGAGAAAAAACTAAATCATCAAATAAACTCCTTTGATAATGTGACAAAAGAAATTTGAATTTGAGAGCTTTGTCTTATTTACTTCAAATTTATTCAATCAAGTTTTCATTCTCGCTATTTTTATTCATGTAATTCATTGCACTACGTTAGCTACACTATCACACCTATAGTTACGAGTCGTTTGGTATTAGGGAGTAGCATTACAATTCTTAGAATTTCAGCTATTCCCATGTTTGGTACGGAGAAAACCAATTCCAGGAATTTACCTTATTTCAATTTACTGGTAACTCACTGGGAATAGTATTCTCTGCTGAAACGCTGGGAATTGCTATTCCAAACGAGTGACCAGATTATCTAAATACTTTGTAAAATTAAAATATATGTAGACATTCAATTATAGTCGTTATTTCATTTTTATTAATATTTTAGTTACATTAATTTATAATATATATACATATTAATTTATATATAATTTTTTTATATCTAAAAAATATAGAAATAAACCAATATTTACTACGTCAATTTATAATAATGAAGTATATTCCTTTTTTGGAATTGTATGCACTTTTTAGTTTTTACCGGTGCAATTGCAAAATCTGCACAATTTCCCCTTCATGTATGGTTACCTGATGCTATGGAGAGGCCCACTCCTATTTCGGCTCTTATACATGCTGCTACTATGGTTGCAGCGGGGATTTTTCTTGTCGCTCGTCTTTTTCTTCCTTTGATAGTAATCCCTTCCATAATGCAGTTTATAGCTTTAATCGGTATAATAACAGTACTATTCCTTAGATCTTGCTCAAACAGATATTAAAAGAGGTTTAGCTTATTCTACAATGTCTCAATTGGGTTATATGATGTTAGCTCTAGGTATGGGTTCTTATCGAGCTGCTTTGTTTCATTTGATTACTCATGCTTATTCAAAAGCATTATTGTTTTTAGGATCAGGCTCCGTTATTCATTCGATGGAAACTATTGTTAGCTATTCTCCATATAAAAGTCAAAATATGGTTTTTATGGGCGGATAAGAAACATGTACCTATCATATATTCCATACATCACACTAGATAGATATTATATTCATGGAATACGAATCACTTGCAAGATGCCTTGGTGGTGAATTGGTAGACACGCGAGACTCAAAATCTCGTGCTTAAAGAAATGAGGGGGGAGTCTGCTTTGAAATCGTCCGCCCTGACCCCCCCCCCCGAGTATATGCTTCAAAGGTATTTTATTTCGTTATTCAGTCCAACCAAGGATTCGTTATTGGAGCATATAACAACTTTCATCGAACATGCGTATTTTTCATTTTCCAGTGGATTTACATCTTTCATTAATGGAATTTTTTTTGTGTAGTGAGTAATAGGCTCTAGTTGTTCGCTGTTCAAGAATTCTTGTTTAGGCAGTTCGTACCACCCATACATAGTGTTTTGATCTAAGATTTTAATTCTTCCATGTTTCAGCAGTAGCATATTGTTCCATGGAGCTCAAGACCACTTTCAGGTCATCCGGGGAAAGCCATCTTTTTCTCCACAATGGCTTTCTCATTTGATCCACTAGCCTTTCATTAGATAGGAACAGATTTGTTAAATACTATAACTCTCATATTGAATATTAGAACGAAAAGATTCCTTATCTAATAAGAAACTAACGGTTCTAGCCCATCTACGTCTCTGGAAATTAATCAAAATTTTCAAGTACTTTCTTTTCTTTTGCATGAGAAACCACCCGCATTTAAATAGAGTCCTCATTTTGGCAGTCGCCAAAAGCCCATCGGATATCTCTTTCTTTGACTTCGACGCTACTTTTATTACTATATATATATTCCTTTTTTGGTTCTTCTTCCAAGTGCAGGAAATCCCCATTTTGCTGTTGGGCTTTTTCTACCAATTGGGGCCCTTCCTTCACCACCCCCATAGGGATGATCTACAGGGTTCATAACAACTCCTCTTACTACAGGACGTTTACCCAGCCAACGCTTAGACCCAGCTCTACCCAATCTTTTATGTTTCATTCCAATATTCCCCACTTGTCCAAATGTTGCTGAGCAGTTTTGGGATATCAAATGTACCTTCTTTTTTTTACGGTGATTACGAGTTCGGAAATAAGGCTTTCAACCAATTCTGATTGAAGTCTCTCTCTTTCCATTACTGAGAGAAAGAGTGATCTCGTCTTGCTTGCTGGGAGAGAGGAAGCTTCCAGACCACCTTTTGAAGCTAGATAGCGAGCGATCACTTAACAATGAACACTAACTGAAAGCGGCCGAGAATGAGTACCTATCCCTTACGGGAATCGAACCCGTGTCTTCGACATGAAAAGACGATGTCCTAACCACTGGACGAAAGGGACCAAAAAGCCATTCTTCGCTACGCCCCTCAGCTCCGAAAATAGAAGTGGTTCGTTTTGTTTCTATACGCAATTCAAAATTTCGTTTGTCTTCATGTTGGCGATTTCTGATGTGAATTCGGCCTCACGTAGCTCGCCTTCCTACGGGTTCCCTTACCGACCTAGTGACACACCAACCACGCCCCTTCCCTTTCTCCGATCATAAAGCCTTCTGATCTCTTTCTTTTTCTTTCATCTTCCATGAATAAGTAAGGCCCCGTTCTTTCGTCTTCAAAAAGAAAACGCGGGTTAGGGGCCCGCCCTCGTGGGCACGTTTGAAGTGTGTTGGCCTATGCTACAGTAAGAAAGAAAGTACGTTAAGGTTACGAAGTCACTTAGTCGAACTATAAAGAAAAGGAGGCTAAGGCTGACCTTACTTTTGTTGGTCAGCTGGTATTAGGATATGTACTTAGGTTATTTCTATGTACGTTTCTAATATGTATGCAGATCTTATCTGTATGTAATATTTCTACTAGGACCGGCTACTTAGTATAGCATATATATATACGGTCCACTAGTAAACAGAATAGATTCATTGAGTCTTCTTCATAAACTGACTCATTCTCTTTGTATACACTATTGAGATGAATTCCAGAATCAAGAAATAAAACGTAGCAGGTTTCTTTTGTCTAAAACCTGACATGGTATCAGAGCACTACCATTGTTTTTAGCCAAAAATGACAGAAAAGGGAGGAGAGATAATCACTGAGAAATCCGGTGTTGAGAAGAACCCATGGACGACCATAGATCGGAACGAGCCGCTGTACATTCACTCCACAGAGCAACCGGGACAACCGCTGGCTCCTAAGTTCTCAGGCGATGGTTTCTTAAGTTGGAAATGGACCATGCGAACAGCCCTACATGCGAAAAACAAATTGGGGTTTGTTGATGGAAGTGTCGCCCGACCGAAAGATGAAGAGACGTATCGCTTGGCACTGTGGAAGCGGGCGAATTCGTTGGTGGTGTCATGGATTGTTTCGTCTCTGGCACCAAATATTGCGCGCTCCGTCATGTATGTAGATGATCCCAAACAAATTTGGGAGTGGCTTTGCAAAAGGTTCGAGAAGAAGAACCTTGCGACTTTGCATAACATAAAAATCAAAATCGTAAGCCTCAAGCAGGGTCAAGATTCCGTCACTGAGTATTTCATGAGATCAAGAGAAATTTGGGCTGATTACGATCTAGCTAAACCCATTGACGCCTGTGACTACTGCGGCGCCTGCAAGAGGAAGGAGAATCAAAGAAAGGCAAGAGGTGAAGAAGAAATTATACATTTCTTGATGGGGTTGAACTCTTCCTACGTTCATTTGAGAGGACAAATTCTGGCGATGAGCGAGATACCTACCTTGGAGGAAATCTTTTCTATCATCGTACAAGAAGAGCACAAAGAGAAGGAGAAATCGAGACCAAGGAACAATCAGAACAATCGATTTCTTTGTTCAGCAAAGGAGGAAGCAATCTTAGCTTCAACAAATCGAAGACTGGGACGAGTTCGACAAACCCTAAAAACTTCAACAGAAAGCCGATGAACAAGAATAGCGCAGGTGCAAGGAAGGATGCACCGAAATGCACAAACTGTAACAAATTAGGCCACACACACAATGATTGTGGTGGCTCATTGGGTTTCCAGAAGGTGAAAGCAAGAAGACAGGAGAAGCTAGGGTTGGATCCGTCCTTGCCTATTCACAAGAGTCCAAACCTTCACCAGAACCCAACACTAATAACATTCAATCACCGATGAGAGGATTTAGTCTGGAGCAGCTTCAAGATCTGGTTACTTATCTTCAACAGACTAAAGAAGCAACCGGATCTGCAAGGCAAGCTAATTTCGGGAATTTTTCAGGTAAAACTGAAACTCTGATTAACTCCTTACCATGCTTATTTTCGAACAAACACAGCATGCTAAATGAATTACAGAACCTGTGGATTCTAGATTCTGGTGCCAGTGAACATATATGTGGGAATAGATCTTTGTTATCTGATTGCACCTTTTCCAATTCTGGAAAGGAAATTACTTTGCCTGATGGTAATACAAGGAAAATCGACTGTTCTGATAAGTTATATGTCAATGGCATTGAATGTTTATCAAATGTAATGCATGTTCCCAGTTTTCTGTTTAATCTTGTTTAAGTTAGTAGACTGATTGAAAACTTGAAAACATCTGTTGTGTTTGGTGGGGATTTCTGTGCTTTGCAGGATTTTGAGAACAACATTTTCCAGAAAATTGGGAAACAAGTGTGTGGTTTATACTTTGTGGATATGGATAAGCTGAGAAACTATGCTATAGATAGTAGAAACAAAATGTATGGTTGTGTTAGTTCATGTAACAGAAGGGCTAGTGTGAATAATGAAGATGATTTTCTTTGTGGCATAATAGACTTGGACACATCCCATTGAAAAAAATAAGAGAGATGATAAATGTTAAAATTCCAGAAAACCTAACACACACTTCTTCCTTGCACCATATGCCACAAGGCAAAAGGGAAACACCTAAAGTTTTCCACATCAGAAAGTAAAACTCTTGAACCTTTCGAATTAATCCATGTTGATGTGTGCGGGCCCATGAAAACTGAAACACCAGATGGAAATAGATACTTTCTCACAATAGTGGATGATTTTTCTAGGGGCACTTGGGTTACTCTTCGTAAGTACAAATCTGAAGCTATGGGAAGCATTAAAACTTTCATAAACATGGTTGAAACCCAGATGAATAAACTTATAAAAATACTTAGAAGTGATAACACTAGGGAGCTAGGAAAATCACAAGAAGGGATAAATTTCTTCTCTGAAAAAGGCATTACACATCAAACCAGCTGCCCTCACACACCTCAGCAAAACGGTGTTGTGGAGAGGAAGCAGGGCCATTTGATGGAAATAGCTAGAGCATTGTTGTTTCAGTCAGGTTTGGGAGATAACTATTGGGGCCACTGTGTTGAACAAGCAGCTTTTCTTGTCAATTGAACACCTTCCAAAGCCATCCAGAACTTAACCCCATTCGAAAAACTTTACAACACCAAACCTGATTACAATGAAATTAAAACCTTTGGATGTCTTTGCTATGCAACAAACCTAGACCCGCATAGAGGTAAACTTGAACCTAGGTCAACCATATGCATCTACATTGGAACTTGCAAAAACACCAAAGGATATAAAATCCTAGTTCCATGCCAAAGAAAAATCAAAGTTACCCGTGATCTAGTCTTCTTTGAAAACATCTTCCCTTTCAGAAACTTAGAGTGGAAAAATCTTCTGTGTGAGGACTTACAAAATACTGATGTGTTTCTTCCTCCCTCTCTTCTCACCTACAACAGTGAGGACGACACTTGTACGTCTCAGCTTTCTGAGGTAAGAGAAGAGTCTCACCCTCACAATAACCTTGCAGAGGAACAACATAGTATTCCAAATCCCACAGAACCAGAACCTGTCCCAACAGAAAACACCCCACTGAGAAAATCTACACGCACACATAGACCTCCAGCCAAATATAATGACTACATCTGCTCCATGACCACAGATCAACCAGACATGTTTTCCACCATTATAAATGACAGACTTCAAAAACAAAACTCCAACTTCCATGACCAAACACCTATCACCACCTTAACTGACCACATCCCTGCTAGAACCATCCTCTCTTGCAGTCTGCCCTTAAACACAAATAGACTTATTCAAAACCTCCACAATCTCCATGAGCCTACAAATTACAAAACAGCCAACAAGGACCCAAACTGGGTAAAAGCTATGGCAGAGGAGTTCAAAGCTCTTAGGGAAAACGAAACATGGTCCATTGTGGACCTCCCAAAAGGAAAATGACCTATAAGCTGCAAGTGGGTCTATAAATTGAAATTTAGGGAAGATGGGAGCCTTGAGAGACATAAAGCAAGATTAGTTATTAGGGGTTTTACCCAAAAACATGGCTTAGACTATGAAGAGACCTTTTCTCCAGTCATTAAGCTAACCACAGTTAGGGCCCTAATTATCATAGCAATTAAAAAAGGATGGATTCTAGATCAACTAGACGTTAATAACGCATTTCTCCATGGAGACTTGCATGAAGACGTTTATATGAACATACCCGAGGGTTTGCAAGTTGCTGGTGATAATAAGGTGTGCAAACTGCACAAATCACTCTATAGCCTAAAACAAGCTTCACGCAATGGCATGAAAAAATGGCTAATTTTCTTAAAAATCTAGGCTTTATACATTCTCAAATGATCATTCTCTTTTCATCAAAAACCAGAAAAACACCATCACTCTCTTAGGAGTTTATGTTGACGACATCCTGTGGTGGGGAATGATGTGAAACAAGTCAAATTCCTAAAAAGACAGCTCGACAAAGAATTCAAATTAAAGGATTTAGGGAGATTAAACTATTTTCTAGGAATGGAATTCTTAGAAACAAATGATGGAATGATAATGTCATAACAACGATATGTCAACCAAATCTTGGATGAATTCAACATGCACATCACAAAAGCTTCAGTTTCTCCTCTCCCTGTTAACATAAAGCTCCATACAAACTCTGGTTCTAAGTTAGAAAATCCCACAATGTACCGATGCCTTGTAGGAAAATTAATTTTTTTAACCAACTCAAGACCTGATATAGCCTTTGCTGTTCAGTTTCTAAGTCAATTCTTGCAAACACCAACCACTGAACACCTTAAAGCTACTTATCACACCTTGTCTTACATTAAAGGAACCTCAGACTTCGGATTATACTTTAATAATAGACCAGAATATGAACTCGAAGCTTATTGTGATTCGGACTGGGCCTCTTGCCCGATTACCAAAAAATCTGTTTCTGGATATTACATACTTCTAGAAGGTTCTCCTCTAAGTTGGAAATCCAAGAAACAAACAACCATCTCCCTTTCCTCTACTGAAGCAGAATATAAAGCCATGCGACATGTTACAGGAGAACTTAGCTGGCTTAGTAGACTCCTAAATGACATGGGAGTCACAAACATAACAAAAATTCCTCTAAAATGTGATAACCTAGCTGCCATTCACATCGCTAGAAACCCGGTTTCTCATGAACGCACTAAACACATAGAAATAGACTGTCATTTTGTGCATGAAAAGTTGCAGGCAGGTTTGATATAGGTACATTATGTCCCCAACTCATCAACTAGC
The DNA here is from genome assembly GCA_023374045.1 of Limonium bicolor. Classification (NCBI taxonomy): domain Eukaryota; kingdom Viridiplantae; phylum Streptophyta; class Magnoliopsida; order Caryophyllales; family Plumbaginaceae; genus Limonium; species Limonium bicolor. The sequence continues at coordinate 283,897,540 of CM041776.1, forward strand.
AGATCTGATGACGAAGCCGCTCACAGGTAAGAGCTATTACAACTCTTTTTCAGATCTGGGTTTACAGGAGGCGCATGAAAATGGATGAATTCACAGACAAACAAAGAATAACTTCTTTCTGCTCAGCAACATCAGCACTGGATCGACCTCACAACAACACAAAGAGCGCATTCTTTTCTGAACAGCAAGATCAAAGACTGCACTCTTTGAGGGGGGGGGGGGGTATTAGGATATGTACTTAGGTTATTTCTATGTACGTTTCTAATATGTATGTAGGTCTTTTCTGTATGTAATATTTCTACTAGGACCGGCTACTTAGTATAGCATATATATATATACGGTCCACCAGTAAACAGAATAGATTCATTGAGTCTTCTTCATAAACTGACTCATTCTCTTTGTATACACTATTAAGATGAATTCCAGAATCAAGAAATAAAACGTAGCAGGTTTCTTTTGTCTAAAACCTGACAGTTGGTTAAGAAAAGTGATGGTTATGAGATCGCTTAGCCGTTAATGTTGTAGTAGTTCGTAAGGCGTCGGTACGGAGTTGCGTCAACTGTGGACCGAGACTAGGCAAAGGTAGAACACCATAGAAACTTCGCTAACTTATCTACTCTAACTTATCTACCGCTACGCCTCTTTGCCTCTTGGCTCACCTTGGATACCGCTACGCCCCTTGCCCTATCAGCTCACCTTATCCAAATATATTAGAAGCTATATATATATAATATATATATATTATAATTAGTATTTAATATAAAAAATAAAATATGTTAATACTTAAAATAAGGTCATTTTAGTTTTGAATGTAATACATAATACCGCCGAAATAAAAAAACAATTTCTACCGATAATAAAATAATTGACTATAAGCGGATATATAAGTATATAGCTATCACTTACTATTTTAATATTATATAATGTTCAATTTTTGATAAAATAATTAGTTTATTTTCTTTTAAATATACATTTTTAGTCAAAAACAATATATTCTATTAAATTAAATATTACTTAATGAAATTCGATCAAAAACATAAACTGGATATGTCAAGAAATGAAAAATAAAGTATATTAGCATATAAAATTGTTCTTTAATTAACCATACAAAAATATACTACAAATATTTTAATATAATTACAATTTTACATTGTAAGTTTATTAGTTTGTTCCTTTTCTTGTGGAATATTTTATTAAATTTGAATTATTAGTAATATTTTTCAAAGACTATTTATCCGCATATGAATGGTAGTATGATGTTCAAGTTATATAAATCACATTCATATTACATGCTAGTGTAATGTTTTATTTTATGTTCTATATACTTAATAATTACGAACGTCTACTCGTAGTATCAATCTAATATTATCTAGAAATTTTGAATTGATATTTTTAAAAAATTATTAACTTATTTTGTGGGCTCTTATTATTATGAAAAACAAACTTTATTAGTTATTCTGTAATAAAAATATACTATATATTTACATATTTTCAATAATATATATATATATATTATATAATATATATTATATTTAATAATAATTTGTAGTTTCATACAATAATAATAATAATAATAATAATAATAATGTTGTGTTATTTATCAATGATAGATTCATAACTGTACGCTTTATTCCAAGTCTATTCCTATCATTATTGTGCCAACCAAACAAATAAAACATCAAATTTCAAGTATTCACATCATAACAACCAAATGAGATCATACTCTATTCTTAGAATTTCATTCCAATAATGTTATTCTAGAAATTAACATTTCAATAATCATGACCCGTTAATGTGTTTTAGTAACACAGCTCAGAAATACTGCATCACCCTACCCACTCCTATATTGTTACCATTAACTTTTTAATTTAAGTATCGGTTTTGTAATATATATTTCCACTCATCTAAGTGCTAAATTGGGTGATTGAGAATGAAGATTTAAATCGGCGACCTTCGGAATTGAAAATATGGATTAGAATGAAGATTCAAAACGCAAGAGATGCTGTGTACATCTATTGCTTGTTTGGTTTCCAGAATGAATAAACCTAGAATTATATAGCTGTTCTTAATTATATGGAGTATAATATTAGTTTTTTAGTTTGGTTGGTAGAATAGATATAAGCTCTTTGGGTTTGATAAATAATAATAATAATAAATATTTGCACTCTCATTTTTCTGTCGATAAAAATGAAATACTTAATCACAATTTATTTATATTCTTTTATTGAGCGTATTTTATTAGATTATTGTTTAGTTTTTTTAATTCTATAATCTAACATTTTTATATTAATTCCTAAAAATTTTATGAATAAAAAATTATTATTATTTTAATGTATTATGATAACAAACTTTAAAGAAAATAATTAAAAGTTGTAGTATGATGAAATGAATGTGTTAATAAGATAAGAAAATAATAGGAAAAACAGGTTAAAATTGTTATTCTAACATTGTTATTTTGGAATCCCTATTCTTAAAATTTGGGAAGCTAAAAGCACATCTTGGAACCAAATTAAACGTACTTTGGAAATTTAGTAATCTATTCGGATAAAGTGTGAATGAAATAACTATTTTATGATACCAAACTTGCCGTTAGTGTTATTTTCCGACATCCATTGCAATTAAGTGCGGACTGCTCATTTTGATGTTCTTTATTCAAACTTAAAATTCAACGATTGATGCTTAATTAGTGTGGTAACTGTGTCCCACTTAATGTGACCCGTGGTGATAGGCTAGCTAGGCTGGTTGGGACCTACTATCTAATGTTGTTCTTTAATTAGGTCCCGTTCGGTGATAGCGTTTGACAGATTAATCTAATTTTGAACTTCTCTCGCTGTCAGGTGTTAGTTTCTTATTAGTTAAAGCTTAACCAAATGCAGATGTGTCAACTACCTATTTGTTAACCGGAGTGAGTTTAAAATAAACACAAGTATACCTGCGTTTGTAGCCCGTCATCGAACGCACTCTTAGTTAAGGTTACCTTCGAGACGTGGGCGAGCAAACGCAATAGCAGCTTTTTCATTAATTTGACCATGGTTAAGGAATAATAACTTGACATGTGTTATTTTTGTCAGTTTAGTTTAAAAATTGTCTAATCAAATACTGCCACATGTCACATTAATGTAAAAAGCAAATGAGCTGTGCTCATCGAACGGAACCTTCCGTTCACAAAAGAGATTAACGTTTTCTGTTGTGAGAGCGGTGCAAATAAATAGAAGATTCTGACACAATTTGAGAATGGAGCCTTAGGTCTCGTTCGATCCCCGCTGTGAAACGCAGCATTTGCTGCGAAAAGTTAAATGTAACTGCGGTTAACTTATTAACATTTGACATGTGTCTAGAGTTTCATTTTAGTCCAATCAAAACTTGACAAATATCCTCTATTTTCTGACAAAAGTGACTTTATGTGTGGATCGCTGAAAACGAACGGATCCTTAGAATCAACAACCATACTATAGCTGTGTTGTATTGTAGTATATGGTAGTTGAGATTGATATTATGATAAACATAACAGATATTTGTACAGTTGATCCCGCAGTTCAATGCAAAAATGTACGTAACTATGATTTTAACTAATTAATATAAACTACTTAATTTATACACACTGATTGGTACGTGTTAGCTTGAGATTATAAGGTGTTGATTGGACCTTCACGTTCAAGCGGAGGCATGTCCACAACCGTTTCTTGCGGCGGTGACGGTGACGGTGGTGATTGTTGTATTGTTTGTTGTGGTGGTGGAGTTGGTAACGACGGTGGCGTTAATACAATCGTTGAGTTACTAGATTGTTGATTATTGTCACCAACAATCTTCTCACAGGTCTCAATCAAGCAATTTCGACAAGTGGGACAAGAAGAGTGTGAATCCAACCACTTATCAATACAACGGAGATGGAACCCATGGTTACATCTAGGGAGTAATCTAAGCTTCTCACCGGAAGTGAATTCGGATAAGCAGATAACACATTCACCGCCGAGTCCGAGGAGTTTGAGATCAGAGGTGTAAGTGATGGTCGTGAATTTTTGAGGGCTTTTTTCTTGACCTGTGTTGGGTAATTTAGGGCGATTAGATTGGGTGTGATGGAGTTGGGTGGTGTTATTGAGAAAAAGTATTAGTACGGTTTGTGCAGTGGAGGATGCAGCGGATGACTGAGTTTAAAGCGAGGGAACAGATTAAGGCACAGAGGAGGACTGAGAGTATCATGACAACGTTGGCATCAAAAGTGGTGGTGGTGGTTGAGTAAGGATGGTCTGGTGGTGGAGGATTGGGTGTGGAAGTTGTTGTGATTGGGTAATGGATGAGTGGTACAAGAAGCCTTCTTGAATGAAGGAAGGTTTTTGGAAGCGTAAGGAGGAGTTGTTTGTGAGAAGAGGAGGAGGAATCTGGAGAAAACATATTTGCTTTGTTTTGTTTTGAATTTCAGTGGGTTTTGTTTTGTAGAGAAGTTGAAGATGGCTAGGCTGGGTTGGGTTGGATTAATGTAGCGGTGAGTTTATATATAAGAACGGGGCCATATATAGACGATAGTACAAAAGGGACTAGTATAGTATGTGACCTGTCATCTGTTGTGATCATAAAATCCTGTGTAAATGTAAGATAAGATTTTGAATTTGATTTTGATTTTGAAGCCGCACTAGTAAGTAGAAAGTAAACTCCACTTCACTCTTCATCTTTTCTTTGCAGATATCTATCAACAAGTCCTTTTCTGTAATCAAAACATGGGGCCATGCCAAACCCACTTTCCTTTATAAGTGAAATTAAACCTTGCCACATAGAACATGGTTTGTTCGTTTAGTGGGGTTTGAGAAATTTGTTAATTAAATATAGAGGCGGGGTCCTTAATTTTATTAATTCCTTATCTCTTGGTTTGTTCTTTTGAGTATTGATTTTTTATGATCTCCATGTTGAAAAATAATACTAAGAAATCTCAAAAGCAGGCAAGTTGTAGATCTGATCCAACTAGATTGCACTTATGAGGAAGAGGAATAGAGAAAAGGGGAAGCGCGGTGGTGGGGAATAGATCAGGAGCAATCTGGGTTGTGTTGTGGTTGGCTCGAATGAGTTGTTGTTGTTGATATGTAATTTGGAGGGATGTTCCTAACCGCACTACCCAAGATGAATATTGCACTTTTCACTCCAACTAACTGATTAAGGGGATCTCTTTCACTTTTGTAATGGTAAATTAATGTTAGTTGGAACAATACCTGGAGATTTACCGAATGATTAGGATATGATTAATGTGTTAGTGGCGGATCCGATCCTCGATCGTGATGTGAGATTTCCAGTAAAATTGATTAGGACACATATTGCAGGCATTTCTGTAACATATTGCACAGCGAAGCTAAATTCAAACATCCACCGGTATAAAAAGATTTTACTAATTCCAACAAACCACGAGGGATGAGACAACAAGCTCTTTATATTCGTGCCTCTAAACAACTTAATTGGTTACGTAATACAACCAATTAATTATCGAGGATGTAACTTAATTAACATATTTAAAACAATTAGTTATAACAACTTATGTAATTAGTCAGCCACTCATCGCACTCCTCCACTTCCTTAGTCATCCCTTAATTAAAATCTCTCTTACATTTTACCGTTGATTGATGTTGTATAAATTCTGAACTCTCATTCACTAAATATAATTATCTCGATTAATATCGATTACATGGTATCAGCTAACCTGTCCTTCTCTCTCCTCTTTTGCGCATCTGCGACCTCATGGCTTCTATCACCACCACCATTAACAACCCCTACAATACCACCAAACCGTTTATCATCGTTAACTTCACACACATTATTAAGCTTACCCCGCTCAATTACATCACATGGAAGATTCAACTCCAAGCGATCCTTACCGGCTATGATCTTCTAAAGTTCGTCAACGACTCCCCTCCAGCGCCACCTCAACTCTCTTCGCCGCTTCCATTAGCAACCAAACCTAGCGTACACCACTCGTCTGTGCCAAGACCGTCTTCTTTCTGGCGCTCTTGTAGGAACCCTCACACCTACGGTTGCATGCGCCTCTGATTACTCGTGCCACCACCACCAAACAAGCGTTGGATATCCTCCCCAAAACCTACACAAACTCGTCGAAAGGTCGAGTTAATCAATTGAAATATAAGCTCTAGTCTACCGTCCAAGGTTCCCAAACCATCTCGGAATACCTTCAAACCATGGTCGCCACCGCCGACCTCCTCTGTGCTTGGCAAACGCCGGTCGATGCGGAGGACCTCGTCTCCTACATTCTTCACGAGCTCGATGAAAATTATGTTGGTATCATTGACGCCATCATAGCTCGTGACATAACCATTCAAATTACGGAGCTGCACGACAAGCTTCATGTTCGTGAACTGGAACTCGCCACTGCCACCACATCTCGCCCAACATCAGCCACTGCGCTTACTACTCAATCATGGCAGCGGACCACTAGGTCACACTCCTACTCCGGCGGTTCCCCCTCCCAACACCCACCAGCGTCCGGCTGCCTCTTCACTCATTTCCGCGGCGCCAACAACCCTAGGCCATTCCTCAGCAAATTCTAATGGTGTTGGGAAGTAGGCCATGTACTTGCCGCCTGTCCGGACTTCCGCCGCCTCTATCCCCATGCGCACCTGCCACCACTGACTCCCAACCCACCGCCGCAGTCCAACACCACCACCTCCCACCCTCGAGTTCCGGAGTATCTTGTAGAGAGTGGCACCTCCCACCACGTCGCCAATAACCCTCACACTCTCATCGAAACCTATCCGTACACGGGTCCAGACGAGTTGTATATGGGCAGCAGCCAAGGTTTACTCACTCCGGAACTCTCTCACTTAATAGCTCTGCACATTTATTGAACTTACCAACACTTTATGCGTTCCTACAATGACCTAAAACGTCATCCCCGTTTCTAAGCTTACCAAAGAACATGGCTGTTGTACAACAATTTTCCGTTCGTGTTTTTTTCTGTGAAGAATCTAAAGATTGGTGATGTTCTGGTCACGGGTCCTTGCATTAATGGAATATATCTCTGGCCCTCCAACAGTCCCGCTGTATACGCCCTCTCTACATCACCGAGTAGCACCAGCATCATCGCTTGGGACATCTGTCTACTTTTGTCTTTCGGTTTCTTCACCAACATTATCAACTAGGCACATCTTCTTTTCAGCAAAGCGATTGTAAACCATGCCAATTAAATAAAAGTAACAAACTTTCATTTTTCGCATCCAGTTTACAATCCACCCGCTTTCTCGAAATCATATTCTCTTATGTTTGGACTTCACCAATTCAATCTTATAAAGGCTTCAAATACTATGTTTTATTTGTCGGTCATTATACATGATACACATGGCTCTACCCAATCACTCGTAAATCCGATATATCGGTCATTTTCCCGCAATTTCAAAAACTTGTGAAAAACTATTTCGACACTCGACTCAAGGTATTATATTCTGATAATGGTCGTGAATTTCTCAGCCTCATATTTACACACCCACGACATATGTCACTTCACATCCCCCTCACACAATGGCCTATCCAAACGTAAACACCGTCACGTTTTCGAAACCATCCTCGTGCTCCTCTCATTCGGGTATGCCACTCAAATTCTGGCCTCACACAATGCTCACAACCGTTTACCTCATTAATCGGCTGCCTACTCCCACACTCCACCTTTTCTCCCTATTTCTAAGTGATCAATAAAAGTGTGGATTATGTTAAAACTAAAGAGTTTTGGTTGTCTGTGTTATCCTTGGCTCACACCATATGCAACTAACAAAATGGACCCGAAGTCCGTTGCTTGTGTTTTTGTAGGTTACTCCACCACATAACATGCCTACTACTACTTGGATCCACTTACACACCGTGTGTGCGTCTCCTGTCACGTCTGGTTCGTTGAACATGTGTCCCCCTACCACGAGCTTGCATCGCCAGATCCTCCTCCCCCAACATCCACGCCTTGGACTATCTCCATCTACCGCCTCAGACTGATCTCCATTTACCTCCATCCCCTCGTCCAACACCACACTTCACTTCCCCTCTCTACCTGTCCCCTCCCTAAGTATACCACCCCACACTTTAGTCACTTGTTCCAAACATGGCATCTCTAAACCCATTCAAAAGCTCAATCTTGTCGCCACCACCACTCCCCTGTTTGAACCCCGTTCCATCACTCAAGCCCTCAAACATCGTTTCTGGTGGAGTGTGATGCAAATTGAATTTGATGCCCTTCTCAAGAATGGCACATGGACACTTGTTCCCCCTTCTCCTTCCCAAAATCTTGTTGGCACAAAGTGGATCTACCGCATCAAGTACAACGCGGATGGCACTGTCGACCGCCTTAAAGCCCTTTTGGTTGCAAAAGGATTCACCCAATGTGAAACCTATAGTCTCTTGGCCAATCCTGTCACTGTTTGGGTCGTTCTCACCCTTTCTGTCTCCAATGGTTGGCCCCGTCAACAACTGGACATTAACAATGCCTTTCTACATGGTTCCCTTCATGAGAAGTATATGTTTATCAACCGCCCGACTTTGTTGACCCATCTAAGCCACATCACGTTCGCCTCAACAAAGCCTTGTACGTACTTCATCAAGCGCTCCAGGTGTGGTATACTGAACTCAAAACCTTTCCATCAACATGGCTTCAATCCCTCTGAATCCGACGCCTCCCTGTTCATCTTCCACCACTACGAACTCTCCTCCTCCTCATTTATGTTGACGATATCAATGTCACTGGCAACATGATGCACTAATTATTGATCTATCTTTTGAGTGCTTTGAACCCTTGTTTTCCATATTTTACTTAGATTTATGCATTTACCTTCTTGTTTTCATGTTATTTTGGCTTAGGATGTGATTAGGAAGGCGTTTAGAGCTTTTGGAACAAAAAGAGGAAAATTTACACATGTCCGGATATGTGTCCGGATGGGCAGACACGGACACGTTATACTTGTCCGGGAAACTTGCGTGGACACAAATGCGGACATCTCCAGATCGAGTTTCCCCTCTACACTCACGTCCGCACGCGACAAAAATGCGGACAAGTATAGATCTCACCAGGACACTCACGTCCGCACGCGGACAGAAATGCGGACAAGTATAGATCTCACCAGGACACTCACGTCCGCACGCGGACAGAAACACGGACAAGTGCAAATCTCGTCAGGACACCCCTGTCCGTATGCGGACACAAACGCGGACAAGACACAACACCGAAAGTAAATTGCTGTCGATGAGATTAAACGCCGAAAGTTTCCACTAATCTAAATTATGCACTCCTCTACATTATGCACTTCCCTAATTGTCTGTCTACGCCGAAAGTTTGTCTCCACTAAATTCTCCAGCTAATTTCTCACGTCTGTCTTTGCTCTTCCCTCCTATAAATACTACACACTTCATCCATCTTAAACACACTGATCCTCGATCATTCCTCCTCCTCCTCCATCCTCCACTCCATCTATTCTCTGGTCATTTACACAACACCTCTCCCATACTCCATCTCCATACACATACACATATTCAAACACCAACACACATCGCTACAACCACATTTTCACTCCGATTTCTCCACACAAAAATCACACACATTACTTTGCACACACGCCACACAAAATCTCACGTCCGGATTTGCGTCCGGATTTGTGTCCGACCCACCCCATCCGGACGTCTCACAAAGATTTCTAGAAATTTCATTTTCGCTTCATTTCCATCAAGTTCACCTCATTGTCACCAATTCCAACCTCCAAACCAGCATAGCGCAAGGACGAAGGGCGGAGCAAGCAAGAGGATCTTCGTAACAGATGATTTCTCCTAACTCTCTCTTATTTATGCTTTCAATTGCTATGTCCAGCTAAGAGGATTTACTCTGGGGGAAGGGATGTTGTAATTAGTTAAACTCTGCATTATTTTACTGCTTAATTGAGACTATTTGGATTGCACAGGTTAATGCTTTTAAGTGCTTTTAATAAACGTCATGAATTTATTATAAGCCTTCGAATCATGTTATGATCAGACAAGGTGATTAGCATTGACGGTCCTATTAACCTGTTACCTGTGATAAGTGCAATCGGATAGATTACATTAGCATTTAGGTGCTTTAGTCTGGTCCAAACCAGACTAGTTTTTTCTGTGCGATAAAACCATCTAGATATACCCATTAATTCTAGATTAGAGCTACGCGTCCTGTCTAAATGAGCTATCTGGAATTAGGACTTAATACAAAATAGATATTTGAGAATTACAAGCCGATCCAAGTCTCCGTTTAAGTAGTAGGATATGCAGAACCTAGCTAGTGAAACAACTCCCTGAACCTAGAGTCCAGTTCATACTTCCTATCTATCGCTTTAATTTATCTGCTATTTATTTTCTTGTCTATTATTGATTCCAAAACCAAAACAACCCCTCTTTCGTTAACCATTGCCTAAGGCTAGACTTATTTTCTTCAAGTCCCGCGGATTGATACCTGGTTGCTTCTTAATTGCTATACTACTGTGACCAGGATTTTTGCAACCCGACGGTCTGTTGATTTGTTATTTTCTAGGATTATTTCTTGGCTTTTAATATATCAATTCAACCGTTTGCACAACACACCAATAGCCGTCACCACTCTCCAATAACTTGCCCGACACTTTTCTCTCAAAGATCTCGGTCCCTTGTCCTACTTCCTTGGTGTCGAGGTCGTGCCCTGCTCCGGCGGCCTTTTCCTCTCACAACGGAAATATATCACCGACATCCTACAGAAAGCGGGCATGAACGGCTGCAGCTCCACCCCACCCCGATCTCCGTGTCTACCCCCATCTTGTGCGAGACTGGCGCCCTCCTCGAGACCCCGTCTATCTACCGTGGTATTGTTGGCAACCTTCAATATCTCGGTCTCACTTGACCAGACATTGCATTCACCATGAACTAGTTATCTTAGTTTATGCAAGCACCCATCCAGCATCACTAGACTTCCCTCAAACGGATCCTCCAATACCTCGTCGGCACCCTCACCCACGGCCTCACCATCCCTCATAACCCAGCCACCACACTCCCTGCCTTCTCTGATGCTGATTGGGCCAGTGACTATGATGACTTCATCTCCATCACTGCTTACATCATCTATCTCGGCACCATGCCTGTCTTCTGGAGCTCCCGAAAACAACGAGCCGCTGCCTGCTCATCCACTGAAGCGGAGTACCATGCCCTTGTAGATACCTCTTATGAGATTCTATGGCTCCTTTCCCTGCTCACAGAACTTCACCGCAAGGTTCACCAGCCCATTTTACCCTGTGACAACATGGGCACCACCTTCTTGTCATCCAATCCCGTCTTCCACTCCCGCATCAATCATGTCACCATTGCCTATCACTTCGTCCGACAGAAGGTTCAAGAGGGCGTCCTTCGTGTTCAACACGTTTCCACCAGTGACCAACTAGCAAATGTGTTAACCAAACCGCTTCGCGTCCACAGTTTGACCACAACGTCATCACTCATCAAGCTTGGCCTCTCCAACCTACCGTTCAGCTTGCACTTTTGCACTCCAACTAACTGATTCAGGGGATCCGTTTCACTTTTGTAATGGTAAATTAATGTTAGTTGGAACAATACCTGGAGATTTACCGAATGATTAGGATTTGATTAATGTGTTAGTGGCGGATCCGATCCTCGATCGTGATGTGAAATTTCCAGAAAAATTGATTAAGTCACACATATTGCAGGCATTAGTGGAACATATTGCATTTTAACAGCGAAGCTAATTTCAAACATCCACCGGTATAAAAATATTTTACTAATTCCAACAAACCACAAGGGATGAGACAACAAGCTCTTTATATTTGTGCCTCTTAATATTTGTAGCATTCAAAACTTTTTAGAAGAGCCATTGATACCTACTGCCGCTTTTAACATGACATAGTGCGCTTTTGACATATTATTTCTTTCTCACTACAGTTTTTGTGTTTTAAAAAGATAATGATATATATATATATATATAAATAGGTTATACAAAAGTATAATTGACAGCACCTAGTAAGTTAACTATAGAGAGCTTTGTGAGGATTTCAATTGGGGCACAATATAGTGCTCCAGAGAGAAAACACTTTCTCCTTTCTTCTCCCTCTTCTTTCTCCCCTCCATGGTATGTTATTTTGCTAAGTAGAGTAGTATAATATCTAGACTCTAGATGTTATTTTGTTTAGTAGTTCTACTCATTAGTTTTTTAGTTTTCTCTTCGGTTAGGGGAGTTGCTTGGTACTTTGTTTTGTATAATACTCCCTCCTGTTCTAATTATAAGTCGTTTTAGACTTTTTCACCATTTTTAAGAAAGAGTTTAAAAAGACTTACATACCCTTACTTTTTGTATTGGGAGAATAAAAAAGTAAGTATACTTTATTGGTAAAAAGTAGTGTGCAATGATAATAATAATTAAAAAAGTAGAAAATGGTAAAAGTAGAAAGATAGATACAAAAAGTCTAAAATGACTTATAATTTGAACATAATTCTAAAGGCTAAAATGAATCATATTTAGAATAGGAGGGAGTATGTTTTTGTTTCTCTAGATTTTGTGGGTTTTGGGTTGTTCTGGTTCAAAGTCTCAATCTTATGTGTTGCAAGAGCCAAGCGTCAATCATAGCTCTAAGGAGCCGATGACTGTCAAAGAAGTCTTCAATGCAGGCGACGCTGGAGAGCGTGTTCGCCTAGATGATGTTAGCGGCGGTGGCTCCCAAGCACCGGTGGCGGTGGCGGTGGCCATGATGATGGTGGGTACTCACTTGAAGAAGAAGCTATCACACAAGCTTTGTTTCATATTGGACATGTGTAGGGTGTTGGGTGGGGGCTCGAGTCCACATGTCGGTTACATGGTGCGATTTACATGTACTCTTTCTCACATAATATAATCTAATGGCTGTTTTTTTTTTAAAAAAACTTTAAGAGTTTTAATAATACACTGAAATGTCGGCGTTGAGTAAACAACCCCATAAGCATGTCTGCAACAACTACTTACTTAAAAAATACAAGTGTGCCTAAATTTGTGATTAGTTTGTATGTAATAACCTACCTACATAGATCACTTTGATAGTAAACAACTCAACTGGTACGTAATACAACCAATTAATTATCAAGGATGTAACTTAATTACCATATTTAAAATAATTAGTTATAACAACTTATGTAATTAGTCAGCCACTCATCTAGCACTCCTCCACTTCCTTAGCCATCCCTCAATTATAGGATCTCTAGTTTACATTTTACCCTTGATCGACGTTGTATAAATTCTGAACTCTCATTCATTAATTCTAATTATCTCGATCAATATTGATTACATGGTATCAGCCTAACCTATCCTTCCATACCCTCTTCTACGCATCTGCTTGACCTTATGGCTAGAGATGGCAATGGGTTGGGTTGGGTGATGCTCCACCCGACCCGTCACCCGTTTTCACCCGCACACCCGACCTGACCTGTCATCCGCAGCTTCATCACCCGCCACCTGTTTCACCCGTCACCCGCGGGCATGGACGGATGCAGCTCCACCCCCACCTCGATCTCTGCCTCTAGCTCCCTCTTGTGCGGGACTGGCGCCCTCCTTGAGACCCCGTCCACCTACCGTGGTATTGTTGGCAGCCTCCAATATCGCAGTCTCACTTGACCAGACATTGCATTCACCCTGAACCGGTTATCCTTGTTTATGCAAGCACCCACCCAACATCACTGGACTGCCCTCAAACGGCTCCTCCGATACCTCGTCGGCGCCCTCACTCACAGCCTCACCATCCGTTCTAACCCATCCACCACACTCTCTCCCTTCTCCGATGCTGATTGGGCCGACGACTATGACGACTTCGTCTCCACCACTACTTACATCATCTATATCGGCACCATGCCCTATCTCCTGGAGCTCTCGAAAACAATGAGCCACTGCCTGCTCATCCACTGAAGCGGAGTACCATGCCCTTGTAGATACCTCTTCTGAGATTCTCTGGATCCTCTCCTTGCTCACAGAACTTCACCACAAGGTTCACAACCCATTTTTCACTGTGACAACATGGGCACCACCTTCTTGTCATCCAATCCCGTCTTCCACTTCCGCATGAAACATGTCGCCATTGTCTCTCACTTCATCCAACAGAAGGTTCAAGAGGGCATTCTTCATGTTCAACACATTTCCACCAGCAACCAACTAGCATATACCGCTTCCGCGTCCACAGTTCGACCGCAAAGTCATCACTCATCAAGCTTGGCCTCTCCAACCTACCGTCCAGCTTGTGGGGGCGTCGAGGATGTAACTTAATTACCATATTAAAATAATTAGTTATAACAACCAATGTAATTAGTCAATCACTCACCTAACCACTCCTCCACTTCCTTCTTAAGTATAGGATCTCTAGTTTACCCTTTTACAGTTGAATGATGTTGTAAAAATTTTGAACTCTCATTCACTAAATATAATAATCTCGATTAATATCGATTACATTAATTATCTAGTCCTCTATTTCGTTTCGGGTCGTCAGTAGTACTCAAATATTTTTAACAACTCTAGTATTGTAAATAGTTTAAATAACAGAAGTAATTAACTGACATATACAAAATCAACCAAGGGAGATTCATGTATATGTTATGCTCTTGGTATTGCAATCATTTCATCTTGTGCCACCCTTTCATTTATTAGAGTACAGAAAGCGGAAATTTTTATTCAAGGACACACACACATCCTTCTCCATTTAATCAATTAGCACCGAGACATCCTTCCAGCAAGTGGCAAATTGCGCGACTGGAAATGTCTGTACCTAGGAGGTCGCTTAGCTGAGCAAAAAGTACATTAATCTAACCCTACATTTATACACTCGCAAATCATAAGCTTCTTGCTAATAAAAAACTAATGAACTGGCCAGTTACAGTAGTGGACACATAAGTGTTGCTTGCATAAAGAAGTCAGGTATAAACACTTTACAAATTGTATTTGTACGGCACACACAATAATTTATCTTTGTTGTAAATCACAGTGGATATACATCTACATGTCTTTTGGTCTATCTAGACCTTTCATTGGTGTAACTCTCATAATCTCCTCTAGACTCTTTGTTTGTGTAACCGTCAAAGACCTTTGATGTTTGTATTCCGACCTTAGTAATGAGTCACTCAAAGGTTCGATAAATGTTACTATTTTGTAGTATATAAGGACGTGATAAGGAATACAAGAAATATAGAGGATATTGTGCCAATTTCTTCCTTCCTTGCCTCCTATACTCCCTCACTCTTATCTCTCAGTATTATAACACTTTATCAGCATGACAAATTCTACTAAAATATAACCTTCTCTCTACTATACACCATCGACAAAGATATTAAATCACTTTTCTCGCTACCATTTTTAGATGGTTGGGGAACTAATGAGTAGGGAGTGGCTGAAATAATTGTACTCACGGAAACGCAGCTCAATTGAAAATGATCAATGAAGCTTATCACCAACAATGCAACGGGAATCTCATCGTGCGTCTCCAGAAGGAGCTTTCAGGTGACTTCACAAATCTGTGCTGATGAAGAGTTTATATGTTGAAGCAGCATCTGATGTATACTTTACCGAATGCAAAAGGTGTAAGTAAGTTTAATCAATTTTACCAAAATAGTCATATTAATAGGCAGGTAAGTCAGATGCAACTCAAAATAACTTATATATTTGTATATATGTATATATGAGTTTCTATATCAAAGGAAAAATCCTTATCTTTCTTTATATTTGTTATACAACATGTAAAATTTCACTATTTATTATATCATGATACAAAGTGACAATATTTAATTGGTGAAAATAGAGAAGAAAAATGTTACTGAAATACCCCAAACCTTGATATGTGGTTTAAAATATAAAACTATGGTATGTAAAGGCTAAAAAGTGCCTTAGAAACATTAGTGAACAGTTTAAACCATAGTAAAACGCAATAAAGCACTAAGATACAGTTTGAGCAAAAACATGCTCTAAGCTATGAGTGAACTTGGTTAGGACCCAAAGAGCCTACCAAGACTAAATAATATTCAATTGCGATTTAATAAGGCTAATTAAGTCCTTAGGAAACTTTGGTGGACAGTTAAACCAAATAAAACACAAGAAAATACCTTAAAGTCAATATGAGCAAAAATGTGCTCTAAGCTTGGGATAAGTTTGTATAAGACCTAATGGTCATACCTATACCTTATAAATATGTTAATGAACATATTAAATCAATTACCAAAGAAAACCAAGCTTGAAAACAAGTTAAAACACAAAAAGTGCTTTAAGGAGTCTTAAAGCACGTTTTTGAAAAATTGTCTTGTAAATGAGTTTTGAATGGCTAAATGTCCATCATTGCTCTTTAATTAACATGTGTAATATATAGTATCACATTTGGAAGTCAATATCAATGGGAAATCAAAAATTTCACTTCTATGTGCCTTGTTTTGTGAATAGTGATTTTTATAAGCTAGTTTGTAACATATAATGTTATAAGTAATTAAAAATTGGTCAAAAAAGACTAATATACCCTTCTAATAATAAGGGGGCCAGTTTTTGTAGTAATGAGTCACCAAACATGTTAACTTGTTAAGTAAATAAAGATGACTCATAAGTTACTATTTGCTTTAAGTATAAATATCTTCAAAAGCAAAACCAATCTCACTCTCTCATTTCTTCTTCATTTCACACGGTTCCTTTTTCTTCTACCTATCTTCTTCCTCTCATTCACGTTTTCTACAGCAACACCAACACCACCATTATTTCTATCTTTGACCACTTGTATCTCCTAGCTCACTTGGCCAAATGAAATTCTAAGACCACCATTCTTCCTCTCATCAAGCTCTTCATTTCTATCTTCTCAAAACTTCAAGAGCCCCATTTCGGTGCCATGGAGTTCCACCATTGAAGGAGCTTGAGCTTATCTTTCCACATATTATTGATCTCCTTTGCTCCTAGGTAAGGAATCTCAAAGAAAAATCAAGTTTCCTCCATGTTTTGTGTTTGACCGAAAATACTCATTGATGGAGCTCTTTGTGTGACCTTGTTTAGCTTCATTTGAATCTTCCAAGGGCTTGGTGGAGTCCTCTTGATATATATTCAAGCTCTCTTTCCATTCCAAGGTAAAATAATCATTTTAATACCTTAAGATAATATATGTAAACCTAGGGTTTACAATGAGATGAAGCATAATGCTTGAATACTCATTCTATTATTTGTACATTGTTTAGAAGTTGACAAACAACCAAACACCCCACCGGTTTTACAAGGAAACAAGAAAGAAGTTTGTGAGGAAAAAGAGGTAAAACAAGCTATCTCAATGTAGTTTAAATGCCTTAGGAAAATGAGCTTGATTTGCTTAACAAAAACCTAAGGAGCCAATGGTGAATGACCTAGAGAAATGCTCTCAAGGAGTTATTAAGGGCATATGTATTGTGGGTGTATTTGCAGGTCAAAGGCATTACTTATGTGGGAAATTCAGTGTTTAAGGTTTATGCAATTTAAGGGCCTAAGAGCCATGTTATTTAAGGGCCTAAGTGCCAAGCAATTTAAGCTTATGCACTATATTGTGATGTAGTGCTAAATGTGTGAAGTGTGTATAAAATGTGTTTGATGGATTTTAGGTGTTCTTGAATGGAATAAGGTAAAAACCTAAGTGTTTGGATGTGAGAATATACAAGAGAAGCTATGGCAAAATTTAGTTGATGAACAAAGGAGTTCATGTGTTGTAATGAGATTTTATGACCTAGAAGGTGCTAGGAATGGTTAAGTGTGAAGATGGTGAATTAAGGTGTTCTTAAGTGTTAAGATGCCTTGGGCATAATCTTGGAGGATTTAGAAATCAAATGAGTGTTTATACACACCAAAGTTATGATATGTGAAGTATTAAGTCTTGTTAAAGTTTAGGTAAACAAAGGAAAAGTAATGCCTTGTGAAGGTCCAAGTGTAAACTTGTGGATATAGAAGGAGTTGTGTAATGGAGGGTTTGTGAGGAATGACGCTTGGAGTAGATGTGATGGTGGTGAGAAAACATTTTAGTTAGTTGTTATCATAAGTATAAACCACCACTTAGGAACTTAGGGAAAAACATTACAAGTGTTAGGGATTTTGCAAGAATTTGAGTGAATGATCAAGGAGCTTGATGGTGGGTCAACTAATGAGTTTAATGGATGATTTAAGAGGGTGTTTAAGTGGCTAAATGGTGTTAGAACATATAAGGGAACTTGTGGAGGAGTTTGGAATAAGATAGGCATTTTGAGGAGAGTTTCTGCAGCCGACCTACCCAGGGACCGACCCAGTCTGGGTCGGTCGGGCTGAAACTGTGAAGTTGGATGTTCTCTGCAGCCGACCTACCCAGGGGGTGGGTCGGTGGGTGGGTCGGTCGGACCTTAAAAAAAAAAATTAATTTTAAGAATGTTAAGTGGTATTAGTGGTATGCCATTAAGAGAGTATTGATGGTTAGAAAGATAAATATATATGGACTTGAGAGATTAAGTTAAGTAAGATGATTTAAATGTTAAGGTTATAAAATGATAGTAATGAGGGGATTGTTAAGTAATGATGTTATAAGATTGTTAAGGACATGTTAAGTAAGTTATAATGATAATTTGGTGAGGGAAAAATTGTAGCAAAATGTAAAAGTAAAACAAGTTAAAATGTAAAGTTATGTAACTAAGTTAACGGGGAAAAGTTATAAGCATTAGACATTAGATAATCATGCTACCCTGATGTTAATAAAAGTACATGTAATGTTATCAGTTGTTCGAGAATTGCTCGAGGAACATAAGTGGGCGTGATAAAGTGGACTCCGGTGACAGGTATGGTTTTCTTGCAACCTGTGTCCTACCGGATTACATCGGCTTGTATGCCAATGTGTTTTTCTGTATGTTTGCCACGTTGTAAGATAAAACATGTAATGAGTTTACAGTAATTCATATATGTGGCGTGTTCAACTCCGATACCGTTTAACCTCGGCAGTGTTAACCTTAGTTAACTGAGTCTAGGATCACATGAGAGTTCGGTATTCGGAGTAAACGACCCGAACCATGGGACGTACTAACCACGGCTATGCGTGTGTTAATTGTGTGATATGTGTATGTGAATGTAGGGATCTCCCTTGTGTGTTTAACCCAGTTGTAACTGTATGGTGTGTAGTTATGATAGACTCCATAGTGGGGTTCTAACTAATATCTAAAGTAAGTATGTACTAACAGTGGTGAGGAATCCGGTTTGGCCGGTCGCGCGTTGTTTGGGAGAGGGTATGCTTTTTAGCCTTACCCTTCTCTTTGTTATGGTTGTTTCCCTCACGGGTTATGATCTCCATTAGCTTATTCCAAAGCTTAGCTATTCTGACTTATGATCGGTTTAGGGGGAACATGTGTTTGTGTGGTGTGTTCGGGCCTCCAAACCCGAACCGCCTTAACTTAAGTTACTCGTCCGACTATTAGGACGGTAATGAGTGTTGTTGCTATTGTATAACGAGCTTATCATGAGACTGGCAACATTCTCTAGGCTCACCAGTGTATAACAATGTTTGGGTCGGTTCCTAAGAGAACCATTCCCGCTATGTTATGTATTTTGTTTGTGATGCAATATCTATTGTGATGTTATGATGTACACGTTGAAACGTGCAAGTGTTGTTATGTGTTATGTAGTGTATGTTATGTGTTGTAAAATGTGGAGTATGTGGATCATGGAAATGAATCCCAGTTTGTGATAAGAGCCGTTTTTAAGGATAACCCGATTTAGGGTAAGTGTCGTCTATTAAGGAAGTACTCCATTAGAGGAGGAACACTCTAGGATAATGAATACCATGAGTGACTTATCAAGTAAGATGTATTATCCGTTTGCTGAGCCCATTGAGGCGAAATGTTAAGTGTTGTGTGTTTACTGTTACATGATTTAAATATAATCAACCGCATGCTAAGACGACAATTAGTTTGCGTGGCCCGGTAGCATGTGGGCTGCGGGATTACCATACGAGCAAAGGTGCTGAGCCCCTTGGGGGCCACCCTTTCTCTTCTTTTCCTATTTCAGGTACGAAGTGCTGGAAGCCGTTCGAGAGTAGGACGGGTAGTCATTGTACATGGGTATTCATTTAAGTGTATATATACAGTAGGTGTAGTAAGACCGAAGTTGTTGTCGGCATCAGTTTATAATACTCGGTATAGTTGAAAGGTGTATGTTGTTGTTGTTGTTAAAGGAAAGGGATAATAATGTGTAGTTGCTCGGGAATTTAGCCCATCAGACCGTACAATGTATATGGATTAGCCTTGTTAGCCACGTGGGTGGCTAACGCGTGTAACACCAACGAGTTAAGTAATGTGATGAGGTTTGTATTTCCGCTGCAGTTTATTGTAAGTGTGTTAATTTGGATGGGGTGTTACAAAAAGTGGTATCAGAGCGAAGTATCGCTCTGATGACTGAATTACCGAGCTTAGGAAGTACCGAGTTAGGATTTTAGTACTTTGGGTTAAGGGTTGAGATAGCGTGAGATACGCTAGTTAGGAGTAACCAGTGTGTACTGGAAACCTACTATATCCATCCCGCCCTCCACAATCCCTGTTTTATAACTTGGGAAAACGCCAGAGAGATGGAAGTCCTCTCTTACTCGGGAATACCCGATCTGGCTGTTATTAAACACCTCTAAAGGTACGGAGAACCTGTCATACGGTAGATCCCGAAAACTGGGAATCCCGGAGACGGTCTCCATCTGAACAATGTTAACCGCATTTAATAGCGAAGAATGAAGAATCTTGTGTATAGAAGAATAGAATTTTCGGCAACCTGGGTCGACATGCTGAGCAGTCGAGAACAACCAGCTTGCAACGCACCGACCGTGCAACAGGCAGGAAGTGGATTAATGGAACCCGAGACGAGTGTCTACGGGACCATAATTGATAAATAATTCACCAACGGTATACCAACCGACAAAGGAACTACAACGTAGTGCCCAAACAAGAGACCAGTCTCAGTAACCACAACAAATGGGTGGAACGGGCTACAAAGAGGATACAATACTAAGTAAAAGGGGTCTCCCAGAGTGGGAAACACCCTAGTTAATGATTATCATATGAAGACAGTGAGAAGTCACCTAGAAGAGTTATTATCAAGGCAGTAAGATCAGTGAGGGCCAACAAGGCCACTGATGACAGTATGGGTAAAAACAATACCACAACCGGTATGTGTTAAACCGATAGCCAGTTAGCATGACGCACTTGCCATAGCAAGTGCTGCTATAACAGGGCTGTTCGGGAAATTTATAACCACTACAAAGTACTTAGTAAAGTACTAGAAAGTTAAATGTGATCGTCATAACAGTGGAAGGGCCCGCTAGCCTAACCTCTGTAATTGTAAATACACCAGTCAGCAAGAAGCTAGACTTGGTTAAGGTAGAAGATGTTATGAAACCATGAAAATTTTCTTTCAAACCCAGATTTATTCAAACCCTTTTCTTTTCAAAACCAAATTTTCTTTCAAACCAATACTTCTTTCTAACCTTCTTCTAAACCAAACCAGTAAAACCAAGGGCAGTTGATAAGAATTCAGCATTGGATAAACTTTCCCTCGATTAAGTTCGGGAAGCACGGAATGAATATTGTCACGGGACAATATAAGGGAGTTGACAACAGAATGCTTCACCTAGGCGTGTGACGGACACTACGAGTGTACCAACTGAATTGTGGGACGACCGCACTCCGATAGGAGCTTGTGGGCCTGGCAGACCTACTTATGGGTTAGTTGGGTAAGTAGCAATGTATCATTATGGTACCCCACATATGTATACGAGTGGAGTCCGAAACACGGGAAGTAGTCGACTCCGTACTACGGTCAGCAGCATAAGTCAAACAAGAGCTAAGGATTACAAGGAGTAGTTGAAGTTAAGGAACTCAGTTAAGATAACTAGACTAAAGGAATTAGTGAATTCCTTTCAACGAAATGTTTAAGAGTCAGGAGGTGCGAAGTGCACTAACTGTTATGTAAAGACATCACACATGTCTTAAGAATTCCGAGGGATAAATATGTTAGCTGGAACGGTGACCCAGCCTGTGCATGGCAAGGCAGATGCCTGATGTGGACACATTAATGTGCAATGAATGGGATGAAACTCCCAGAAGGAGTACCTACACTACCAGGAAATGCTGATCTTCACAGAAGGAGATAATAAGCCAGTTAAGAACGCAAACGGCATGACTAACGGAATGTACCAATAAGTGTGAGCCAAATGTAATGGCATAACATAGCAACACCCAGGAGCAATCCTTGAAGGGTGTTTGCATCAACAATTGTTGAACGAAATGCATGATAGAAACATAAGGGTTGAAATTAACACCCAGTTTAGACATAAGTTGTCAGGAGACGGACTGACAAACCTAAGGGGCATCCCATGAAAGGAAACGTAAGGCAACGACCTTGTCATGGAGCCCACTACAACCCCTAAACATATAATGTTGTACAGAGAAGTACATGTGTGTGGACAGCCTACAATGAGAGCAACTCAAGGCAGTAAGGCTTATAAGCCACAAATAAAATGTGTTATGAAAATTAGATTGATTGCAGAAGTTTATGTTATATAAGTGAATAGAGTGGTAAACAAACCACTGCATTAAGAGTGGGGATACCTCTCGACATTCTGAAACCGCAGGAGCGGTAGTTATGTGGATCAAGTTCAAGAAATATGTTAAGGATGGACGATGTTATTATAGAAAGAGAGCAGTTAGCTTAGTAGTATGTGTGTATAGAGTGAAACACCGAGCTGAATAATGCCGGCTTGTGACACGAATGATCGGTGCTCAAGGAACATTCGGTAGTCATCCAGATGAATGACGAACCATAATATAAGTATGGGTGTGGAAGTTAATGTGACAGTAAATACCATGCAAGTTAGTGTTATGTTATACAGTAAGAGCACGGTGCGCAACAAGCGACCGTTGTATAAGTAGTGTTAAACGATAATGTAACAGATAAGACCAGTTATGAGTTAAACTCAGTGGAGATGCAAGATAATTGATGTTAAATAGACTCGGCAGTAAGCCAGTAGCCAGTATTACGAGATCAGAATTTCAATGAAACACAGTGTGAATTCCATGGCGAATCACATAAGGGATTTACTGTCAAGAGTTTACGCCCCTGCACTCTGTATGACTGAGTGTTTTGGTATTGCACTTGCGCAGTAATGATCGAATGGGATAGCTAGGAATTGGAAACATGTTAATTGTGGACAAATAATGTTATAATGGCCGATGCATAGGAAATGCAAGGCCGCACCAATAAAGAGTGCTTGTACAAAACCAAATGTGGAGACATGATTAACAGTAAGTGACTACAGTAGCACTAACTGCCAAATATCGGTATGGAATATACCCCAAATGCTGTAAATAGCTGAGAGAGCACTACACTAGGTAGTAGCTCAATCTCAACCGACAGTAAGTCGGAAGGGAACAAGTCAATCATTGTGAAATCATAGCTTTATACACACGGTAGATACCACGCGTTGGTTGAGAAACCATTGTTACCAAGATGAAGGTGACAATTGGGGATGTACAATACAGTAAGAACAATGGAGCAATTAAGCTCTACAGTTATTAGAGTTTCGCAGCAGAAACTAGTGAGCCAGTGATCAAGTGTTGAATGTACATGGTGAACATGAGTGAATGGCTAATTATTAACGCCTAGAAGCCTCACAGGCCAGAATCGAAACCAACTAAGAGTTAAAGCAAACTCCAATGAGAATTCTTGGTTTAGGAACTAAACCGCTAATATGGTTAAGATCCTCTAATCAGAATCCATTGTGTAATCCGCGTGGAAGTTAAAACACTTCACGACGGCAGAACATTTAAGTCAATGTTTAGTGATTGATTACGTGGGCGTAATCCTTTTAAGGGGGGTAGAGCGCAAAACCACTTAGTGTATATTACCGTACAAGTGTACGTAGTGTATGTGACTATATTGTGCATAGCACAAATTATTGTTTTGATGATTGGTGGTGTGTTACGTAAACATACACATTCATTCATGGTTTAATTGTGGTAATTGTGCACAGAAGATGCGAATACCATTGTGATAGTGTGTGTATTTGTAACAGTTGTGTGTGATAGTACAAGTGTGAGTAGAGAAACTCCCGGGGGAACAAAAGCCCGACAGTGTATAAATGTGAAATGGTGTGTTGTATTTTGATAAAATATATATGTATATATATACTATATAGTGATTCATGAAAGAATACGAAACTGACATAGACCTAGTGAGAATGAGATTCCCTAGGTAACAACATTTAAGTGAATGGAGGTAACTGATAGACGGAGTTCTATCCTTTGGAGATGTTATGATCATGATTAGAATGATTTAGAATAGAAAATTGGAAATGAGTGATTTATTTGATGCTTGAAAATGAAGTGGGAGTGGAACTTGATTGCATGTGATCAAGGGAAGCCGAAACACAAATTGGGGGTGGAAGGATAGTTCACACTGATGCTGATCACATCAGGGTTGGATGACTCTTGAACTCCCTATAAGTGGTCACAAATAACCACGCTAAGAAAAGAAGCAAAGAGCTTAAGTTGGATTGGAGTGTGTGTTTCAAAAGGATTTTCAATTGGTATTTATAAAACGTTGATAGATACTTTATGTAATTAAAGTCTTCTTACTTAACCTCACAAGGAAAATTTTAAACTTAAGTGATTGTTTTGACCTCCCAAAGGCACGGGGACGGAGGTGGTCCATCGCGACCGGGTTATGCGGGATCACAGTGTATATCAAAGATATTTTTGATTGTTATACATGCTATGACATGTTGTTTGGTATGTGTAATAAATGTTATTTTGACCTCGAGTTCTAAAAGTGTATGCTATTAAGACCTATGAGTCTAAATGTGTGGTGTTACATGGACCTATGTGTCTAAAGACTGTTATGTTATCGGACCTATGTGTCCAAATGTTGTTATGTTACCCAAGACCAGTGAGTCAAAGGGGTTGTTATGTATGTGTAAGTGTTGTTAAGATACCCGGACCATTGAGTCCGAGGTTATCATGTGAGTATGTTATGTTATGTATGGATGTGAATGTGTTGCCCGGACCATTAAGTCCGAGGTTGTGATGTAAAGTGTGTTTGATTATAGAAGTTTTATTTCTGTAAGTAATCCCGTATTCTAATCTAATAATGTGTGGGAAGTGTGAACTTCGAGGACGAAGTTCTTTTAAGGGGGGTAGATTGAAACACCCCAAACCTTGATATGTGGTTTAAAATATAAAACTATGGTATGTAAAGGCTAAAAAGTGCCTTAGAAACATTAGTGAACAGTTTAAACCATAGTAAAACGCAATAAAGCACTAAGATACAGTTTGAGCAAAAACATGCTCTAAGCTATGAGTGAACTTGGTTAGGACCCAAAGAGCCTACCAAGACTAAATAATATTCAATTGCAATTAATAAGGCTAATTAAGCCTTAGGAAACTTTGGTGGACAGTTTAAACCAAATAAAACACAAGAAAATACCTTAAGTCAATATGAGCAAAAATGTGCTCTAAGCTTGGGATAAGTTTGTATAAGACCTAATGGTCATACCTATACCTTATAAATATGTTAATGAACATATTAAATCAATACCAAAGAAAACCAAGCTTGAAAACAAGTTAAAACACAAAAAGTGCTTTAAGGAGTCTTAAAGCACGTTTTTGAAAAATTGTCTTGTAAATGAGTTTGAATGGCTAAATGTCCATCATTGTCTTTAATTAACATGTGTAATATATAGTATCACATTTGGAAGTCAATATCAATGGGAAATCAAAAATTTCACTTCTATGTGCCTTGTTTTGTGAATAGTGATTTTTATAAGCTAGTTTGTAACATATAATGTTATAAGTAATTAAAAATTGGTCAACAAAGACTAATATACCCTTCTAATAATAAGGGGGCCAGTTTTTGTAGTAATGAGTCACCAACATGTTAAACTTGTTAAGTAAATAAAGATGACTCATAGTTACTATTTGCTTTAAGTATAAATATCTTCAAAAGCAAAACCAATCTCACTTCTCTCATTTCTTTCTTCATTTCACACGGTTCCTTTCTTCTTCTACCTATCTTCTTCCTCTCATTCACGTTTTCTACAGCAACACCAACACCACCATTATTTTCTATCTTTGACCACTTGTATCTCCTAGCTCACTTGGCCAAATGAAATTCTAAGACCACCATTCTCTTCCTCTCATCAAGCTCTTCATTTCTATCTTCTCAAAACTTCAAGAGCCCCATTTCGGTGCCATGGAGTTCCACCATTGAAGGAGCTTGAGCTTATCTTTCCACATATTATTGATCTCCTTTGCTCCTAGGTAAGGAATCTCAAAGAAAAATCAAGTTTCCTCCATGTTTTGTGTTTGACCGAAAATACTCATTGATGGAGCTCTTTGTGTGACCTTGTTTTAGCTTCATTTGAATCTTCCAAGGGCTTGGTGGAGTCCTCTCTTGATATATATTCAAGCTCTCTTTCCATTCCAAGGTAAAATAATCATTTTAATACCTTAAGATAATATATGTAAACCTAGGGTTTACAATGAGATGAAGCATAATGCTTGAATACTCATTCTATTATTTGTACATTGTTTAGAAGTTGACAAACAACCAAACACCCCACGGTTTTACAAGGAAACAAGAAAGAAGTTTGTGAGGAAAAAGAGGTAAACAAGCTATCTCAATGTAGTTTAAATGCCTTAGGAAAATGAGCTTGATTTGCTTAACAAAATACCTAAGGAGCCAATGGTGAATGACCTAGAGAAATGCTCTCAAGGAGTTATTAAGGGCATATGTATTGTTGGGTGTATTTGCAGGTCAAAGGCATTACTTATGTGGGAAATTCAGTGTTTAAGGTTTATGCAATTTAAGGGCCTAAGAGCCATGTTATTTAAGGGCCTAAGTGCCAAGCAATTTAAGCTTATGCACTATATGTGATGTAGTGCTAAATGTTGAAGTTGTGTATAAAATGGTTTGATGGATTTTAGGGTTCTTGAATGGAATAGGTAAAAACCTAAGTTTGGATGTGAGAATATACAAGAAGCTATGGCAAAATTTAGTTGATGAACAAAGGAGTTCATGTGTTGTAATGAGATTTTATGACCTAGAAGGTGCTAGGAATGGTTAAGTGTGAAGATGGTGAATTAAGGTATTCTTAAGTGTTAAGATGCCTTGGGCATAATCTTGGAGGATTTAGAAATCAAATGAGTGTTTTATACACACCAAAGTTATGATATGTGAAGTATTAAGTCTTGTTAAAGTTTAGGTAAACAAAGGAAAAGTAATGCTTGTGAAGGTCCAAGTGTAAACTTGTGGTATAGAAGGAGTTGTGTAATGGAGATGTTTGTGAGGAATGACGCTTGGAGTAGATGTGATGGTGGTGAGAAAACATTTAGTTAGTTGTTATCATAAGTATAAACCACCACTTAGGAACTTAGGGAAAAACATTACAAGTGTTAGGGATTTTGCAAGAATTTGAGTGAATGATCAAGGAGCTTGATGGTGGGTCAACTAATGAGTTTAATGGAATGATTAAGAGGGTGTTTAAGTGGCTAATGGTGTTTTGAAACATATAAGGGAACTTGTGGAGGAGTTTGGAATAAGAGGCATTTGAGGAAGTTTCTGCAGCCGACCTACCCGGGGACCGACCCCAGTCTGGGTCGGTCGGGCTGAAACTGTGAAGTTGGATGTTCTCTGCAGCCGACCTACCCAGGGGGTGGGTCGGTCGGTGGGTCGGTCGGACCTTAAAAAAAAAAATAATTTTTAAGAATGTTAAGTGGTATTAGTGGTATGCCATTAAGGAGTATTGATGGTTAGAAAGATAAATATATATGGACTTGAGAGATTGTAAGTAAGATGATTTAAATGTTAAGGTTATAAAATGATATGTAATGAGGGGATTGTTAAGTAATGATGTTTAAGATTGTTAAGGACATGTTAAGTAAGTTATAATGATAATTTGGTGATGGGAAAAATTGTAGCAAAATGTAAAAGTAAAACAAGTTAAAATGTAAAGTTATGTAACTAAGTTAACGGGGAAAGTTATAAGCATTAGACATTAGATAATCATGCTACCCTGATGTTAATAAAAGTACATGTAATGTTATCAGTTGTTCGAGAATTGCTCGAGGAACATAAGTGGGCGTGATAAAGTGGACTCCGGTGACAGGTATGGTTTTCTTGCACCTGTGTCCTACCGGATTACACCGGCTTGTATGCCAATGTGTTTTCTGTATGTTGCCACGTTGTAAGATAAAACATGTAATGAGTTTACAGTAATTCATATATGTGGCGTGTTCAACTCCGATACCGTTTAACCTCGACAGTGTTAACCTTAGTTAACTGAGTCTAGGATCACATGAGAGTTCGGTATTCGGAGTAAACGACCCGAACCATGGGACGTACTAACCACGGCTATGCGTGTGTTAATTGTGTTGATATGTGTATGTGAATGTAGGGATCTCCCTTGTGTTTAACCCAGTTGTAACTGTATGGTGTGTAGTTATGATAGACTCCATAGTGGGGTTCTAACTAATATCTAAAGTAAGTATGTACTAACAGTGGTGAGGAATCCGGTTTGGCCGGTCGCGCTTGTTTGGGAGAGGGTCCTTTTTAGCCTTACCCTTCTCTTTGTTATGGTTGCTTCCCTGTAACACCCCTACCGCTAATACCGTTATTACTGTACAATACTTACCTTCGCAGCGGACTTTACATACTCAACGGCGGGGGTACAATGTCGTTAGTCACCCACTGACTAACAAGGCGAGTTACAATCCTACATACTATCGTCTGATGAATATGAACATACCGAGTGCTCTACACAATACATCACTTCCCTTGCTACTCTACCATGATTCAAATACAACTCAATACAATACTATACCGAGTATACTACAATCCTTACATTACCGATACATTTTAAACTTCCAAATTCGCATCACAATACAAGTACCAATCCCTACTATACACTACCCATGCTTACGTAGCAGTCCCCGTCCTACTCTCTCGAACGGTGATCAGCTTCGGGTACCTGCACACTAAAAACGGTCCCCCTATGGGGTCAGCTTACGCTGCATATGAAATCCGCATATACCGCGTGCTAACCCGGTACGCCGATACTTTGGGTCGGATATACATGGAGTTCATTTTACATGCATACATACATACTCATACTACAACAATACAATCAAAGATACCTACATAAATACACAAGTTCAATACTTACTAAGGAAGACAATTCAATAGTCAACCATTCGTATTTGTATACATTCATTACTCTTCGTACTGTGTTCGATATTCGTTACTCTACTCATATTTACTCCTTACTCTTGCATACTCATCACTCCATGTTCAATACCTTACTCGTACACGATCCTTACTCTGTACTCGTTACTATACTAGTGCATACTCACTACTCAATTCTCCATACTTACTCTTACATACTCAATACTCGATACTTACTCATACGTACTCAATACTCGGTACTCATTACATACTCATACTTACTTCTTACTCGATACTCATTACTTTACTCATACATACGCAATACTCATTACTCATTACTTTGGTCTCTGGGCGGAGTCATACACAAGACTCACCACCGGACCTACAATACAAGGGCTATACACTTAGCTCCTCAAATACTCAATGTCCGTTCTTACCGGACTACTCAAATTCCCAACACTCTTCTCTCAGAGCACAATACAATCTCATGGATTAGCCTAGAAGTATCTCTCTTGATAACCTCCACCAGCTTAGGGAATTACTACCGACTAGTATCCTCAGATTTAAGGGTTTCCCCAACATATCGAATACTCTCAGGTTCGGGACATACTTACATCAGTCGGGTCCTCTCATAATGGGTCGACTAATTGCTAAGGGGTTTGGAGATCCCTCATCATTCTTTACTACTCTCATGGTTCATGTCTTGCACCAAGATTAATTCCTCTAATAGAGGTTACTGATATACTTCCACTCATTATTGTGGATTTCATTTCAATTCTCCAACCGTTATCGGGAGGGTATTACTCCCGTACACTCTCTCTCATTCTTGTGAGTTTCGTTGGGTTGCGTTATCGTTTGTTGATTTGTTAGTTTAGCGCGTTGCTATGGTTCCATTAATTCACAACCTGACTCTTACTACGAGCCACCACACAACAAGACTCATCTAGGAGTCGTACTACGCACCAAATGAAGCTACACAATCAATCAAGAAGGGTTAGCTCACACAAACATACAGCAAGACATATAATGAAAGGCAATAACCCGTTTTCATGCTTTAGTCTTGATTAGCCGGCATACAGCACACAAATCAACGTAACTCGGTTAGCATACGGGGCATGAGGAAATCATACCTTTCACCGGGGTTAGCTTTACCGTGTGTTCCCTTGTTCCTCGGTTCACACTTGTCCCACTGATAATGTTTCCAACATTGTTATTAATACTATGTTCATACGATACACAAATAATTACTACTCCCGTACTTACCCCGTTGTCCCGTTATTTTAGTTTTTCTCTTGTGTGCTTAACTTTCTTTCCTTCATCATTCTAGCACTAATGCCTTACTTATACTCATATATATATGTGTGTATGTTATACATATAATATACGTGTATGTATATATATATGTATGGGTATAAGTATATAATATATATATATATATATATTATTATATATATATATATTTATATATATGCATGTATGTATATATATATATATTTAATTTGATTTTAATTTTTTTTTTTTTATAAAGGCCGACCGACCCACTCTGGGTAGGTCGCCTGGGTAGGTCGGCTGCAGAGAGCACCCGGGTTACAGAATTTAGACGACGACCCAGGCTAGGGTAGGTCGCCTGGGTGGGTCAGCGCAGAACCCCTTTTAATTATCTACTTTGAATTCTAAATTCACCTCAATTCTCACCCAATCTTTCCTAGTCATTTCCACATGTTCCCTACATGTTTAACACTAATTAAATCCTCTAAATCACCTTAATTCACCAATCAAATTCATTTCTCAATCCTAAATCAACTTACATTTCCTTACTTCTCTTCAACACATGTAACCGTTTGTTACACTTATGCTACAGTTTTAAAATTCAATTCTCCCATCCAATACTTCCTCAATCCTTGCCATTCTTAGCATTCCAAATACCTCTCTTACCATGCCATTCATTCCAAGTCATTACACTACCTACCACCCAAGTTCCAACACTCATTTTACAAAATCCTGACCACACCAATTTCTTCCTAGTTTACAATGCATTGTGGTCTCTCTTGCTACAGATTTTACATCCGTAGTCTCCATACCACAATTACCATTACATGGCCGTTAACATCTTTCTAAGTCCAATACAACAACTTGGTTCTCCCCATTCCCAAGTCATCCACAATGTACATATTCCTACCAAATTTGCCATAGTTCACCTACAATTCTCACTTATCCACACATACCCATTATCACCAAAATCATTCCTATTTAGCCACACCCATACAAGGGTCCTACCAGCAATACAAGCATCTTATACATCATTAATTCCTCAAAACACAATATCAATGCACATACACATTCCTTGGCTCTAAGGCATACAATCCACTACTTGTTCTCAATACCCAAACTTTCACACTTACAATTCTACTACATTATTTTGGTTCTTTAAATGGTTTACCCATTCCCGTTATCCTAATGCATTAAAATTTAGCATTAAGAAGTGTCTTACCTAAGCTCACAATTCTTCTTTTCTTTTCCAATCTCCTTCTTCTCTCTCTCTTGCTCAAAATCGACCAAATGGGGAATGGAGTTGTCAAAACTCCATCCCAACACCCCAAATTACACAAAAACGGATATGATTACACTTCTAAGCCTTTGGAATAACATTAACTCAATGAAAGACTTAATTACCATAAGTTAGGGTTTAACCTTTGAAGTTTTTAAAGAGGGGTTTTAACCCTTGGGTCAAGAAGGTGATCCCCCCACCATTGGAAGGTTGGAATAAGCTCAAAGAGAGAGAAAAAAAATAGAGCTCCATTAGAGGCTAAAATCGGCCACACTAAAAATGGAGGAAACATGAGTTTTTCATGGAAATTTTTACCTTAATGGAGAGAGGAGACTCCAGCTTCGATTTGGTACCCATTTTCTCTTGAAATGGGCAAAACCCATGGAGATGAAGTTCACCACTTTTGGATTTTGAAAAGAGAGAAAGGTAGATCTTGGTGAGAGGACGAAGAATATGTACTTATTTTCTCATTTGGAGCTTTAATATGGTTGAGCATGCAAGAGAAGAGGAGAAGCCATGGAAGCTTATTTGAGAGCTTCAAAATCGCCCATGTAGAAGAGAGGAGGGAGTTCACCGTGAAAGAGAAGGAAGGGAATGGGAAAATCAGAAAAGTAGAAGAGAGAGAGAGGGAGGAGTGAGGTGTATATTGCTTTTTGCTTAATGTTACTTTTTTACTTATTATTTGTCTTCTAGTGAGTAGTAACAATAAAGAGAAGGGGGAATCGTGACCCACCCTTTCTCACATGGGTTTTCTGATTTTAATTGCAAGTGAGGGATGTCATTTGGTTTATTACATTAACACCCCACAAGTTCTCGTTTTTTGTACTATTCACTTACGGAGCCCATTTTCCGGAATTTTCTCGTTTCTTTAATTTTATGGTCATTAGCGTCCGTTAATGCTTAATAATAGTTATTTAATGATTTATAATTTTACGGGTTCGTTTGACACTTAAAATTACATTTTCACGTTTCCTCGAAAAACGCGCGCTAAAGCTATATTAGCGTTTTAATACATTTATTTGGTTCCGTTTTCTTCGGGAATCATTCCATATACTAATACCATCTATAAAGCCCGTCTAACCCACATGTGTGATATTGTCCGCTTTGGGCCGCAGCCGCACGGTTTTGTTCTCGGGGTACATCCCCAAAAGGCCTCAACATGGGAAGAGTATCCCCACACCTAAGGGCATGGTTCGTGCTCTCTCCCGATCGATGTGGGAGGTGACCCCTACACTGGGTATCACACTCTACCCCCCTTGGGAGCCCAGCGTCCCCGCTGGCACACCGACCTGGGCCTGGCTCTGATACCATCTATAACAGCCCAGTCTTAACCCACATGTGTGATATTGTCCGCTTTTGGGCCGCAGCCCGCACGGTTTTGTTTCTAGGGGTACCATCCCCAAAGGCCTCACACTGGGAAGAGTATCCCCACACCTATAAGGCATGTTCGTGTCTCTCTCCCGATCGATGTGGGAGGTGACCCCTACACTGGGTATCACATTCCCTCCGGGTTATGATCTCCCATTAGCTTATTCCAAAGCTTAGCTATTCTGACTTATGATCGGTTTAGGGGAACATGTGTTTGTGTGGTGTGTTCGGGCCTCCAAACCCGAACCGCCTTAACTTAAGTTACTCGTCCGACTATTAGGACGGTAATGAGTGTTGTTGCTATTGGTAACGAGCTTCATGAGACTGGCAACATCTCTCTAGGCTCACCAGTGTATAAACAATGTTTGGGTCGGTTCCTAAGAGAACCATTCCCGCTATTCCGCCTATGTTAGGTATTTGTTTGTGATGCATATCTATTGTGATGTTATGATGTACACGTTGAAACGTGCAAGTGTTGTTATGTGTTATGTAGTGTATGTTATGTGTTGTAAAATGTGGAGTATGTGGATCATGGAAATGAATCCCAGTTTGTGATAAGAGGCGTTTAAGGATAACCCGATTTAAGGGTAAGTGTCGTCTATTAAGGAAGTAGCTCCATTAGAGGAGGAACACTCTAGGGATAATGAATACCATGAGTGACTTATCAAGTAAGGATGTATTATCCATTTGCTGAGCCCATTGAGGCGAAATGTTAAGTGTTGTGTGTTTACTGTTACATGCATGATTTAAATATAATCAACCGCATGCTAAGACGACAATTAGTTGTGCGTGGCCCGGTAGCATGTGGGCTGCGGGATTACCATACCAGCAAAGGTGCTGAGCCCCTTGGGGGCCACCCTTTCTCTTCTTTTCCTATTTCAGGTACGAAGTGCTGGAAGCCGTTCGAGAGTAGGACGGGTAGTCATTGTACATGGGTATTCATTTAAGTGTATATATACAGTAGGTGTAGTAAGACCGAAGTTGTTGTCGGCATCAGTTTATAAATACTCGGTATAGTTGAAAGGTGTATGTTGTTGTTGTTGTTAATGGAAAGGGATAATAATGTGTAGTTGCTCGGGAATTTAGCCCATCAGACCGGTACAATGTATATGGATTAGCCTTGTTAGCCACGTGGGTGGCTAACGGCGTGTAACACCAACGAGTTAAGTAATGTGATGAGGTTTGTATTTCCGCTGCAGTTTATTGTAAGTGTGTTAATGTTGGATGGGGTGTTACAGTTACAAAAAAGGAGGAAAATTTGATACTTGTTTATGAAGTTTCACCTTTTGTAAGAAAGAAAATGATAAAAGGATTGTTTTTGTGAGATTATATGGGGTCTAGTTTTTCTTTCTTGAATAAAAAACTTTGAGCATAAGTAGAAACCGCGTTAAAAGGAAAGCGAGATCTTTGATGACAATATATTGTTATAGTTTTTGAAGAATTATCAGTTTAATCGCTGAAGAACTACATATTTTGTGGTATAATGATTTTTTTCATTGCCACTCTCTCATCGTATTATTTGTCGTTACATATTTTCATTTTTGAAAAGTGAACCACCTAATATGGTATGATTCCTTCAGTCCAATTTTATTTATTTTATAAATGAAAATAGTATTGCGATAAGAATGAGATTGAATTACCGTTTACGAGGCAATCCCTTTTGGGATAGTAAAAAAAAATGATATTACCTCGTGCAAGATGTTGCACTAGAGGTTAAGAATTCTCTTATGTAATCACTAAAAAGAAGATTGTAATATTATATTACCACGAGCAAGATGGTGCATTTGTGGTTGATTATTGTGCTACCTCGTGAAAGATGAGTACACTTGAAGTAAGGTCGTAATACTTCCTCATGAAAAATGAATGCACTCGAGGTTCAGAACTATAAGATCCGTATACGTCCTCGTGCAACATGAGTGCACTGGAGGATAAAATAAAAGGATCATTCTATTCAATCATATAAGATAATTGTATTGAAGGTTGAGAGAAAGAAATTATTGTCTTCCTGAAATACCACGAAATTAAAAATAGTGATTAATTAGGCTAATGAAGGTTTTAGAAGCTTAATTATGCCTAAATAATCATGAGGGAACAAATCCTGAAGAAAATGGATCCTTAAAACGGATTAAAAATACAAACGAACCTTAAAGCGTGTTTTTCGAGGAAACCAGGAAAATGCGACTTTAAGCGGGTCAAATAGACTCGTAATAATTTTGGTCAACCAAATAGTCATTAATAAACATTAATGAAGGTCTAGAACCAATAAAATCAATTAAACGGGAAAATAGTAAAAACTGTAAAAAACGGGAAGTTGTGGGGTGTAAGTGTAAATAAACTAAACTAATGTGTCACTATTAGAAATAAAAATTTTAAAACCTCTGTGAGGGAGTGGTGTGACCGGCCAGCTCTCCCTCCTCACTCTCTTAATTTTCCTTATTTACAAAAGACAAAGAAGAAAAGAAAAAGCAAGAAAAGTACACTTACCCTACTTTTGCTCTCTCTCCTACCCTCACTCACAACTCCACCGTATCACTCCCCCCTCTCTGATTTCTTTCTTCTCCAAGCAGCCCCTACAATGGCGATTTTGAAGACCCATTCAGCACTCTCCCTTCTCTCCTCTTGTTGAACCCTCAAAGCTTCTCCAAAAATTACAAAAATAGTACCATTGGATTCCTCTCATCAAGGAGAACATTTCCCTCTTTTCCAAATCCTAAAAATACCCATTTTCATCTCCATGGGTGTTCTTGTTTTTGAATATGAAGACCACCATTAGAAGCTCCTCCTTCACCTGGTTGGTCTAAGGTAAAAAGAAATCCGAAAAAAACTAGCATTTTTAGCCCTTATTTGCAAAATAGAGATTTCCAAGTTTTGAGTTCTTATACCTTGCTCTTATTGCTAT
Source organism: Limonium bicolor (assembly GCA_023374045.1). Classification (NCBI taxonomy): domain Eukaryota; kingdom Viridiplantae; phylum Streptophyta; class Magnoliopsida; order Caryophyllales; family Plumbaginaceae; genus Limonium; species Limonium bicolor. The sequence goes on from CM041776.1 coordinate 283,933,534, forward strand.
CCAACACCCCTCCTATATACTTGCAAGGTAATGCACTTTCTAAACCCTAAAAATGTACCTTAAAGCTTTAAGATGATTTAAGGGTTAGTTTGAATTAAAATGGTGGCGTGTTAATGGCTTGTAGCATTAGAACATTGAGCTTCCATAACCGGTTGGTCAAGAGGAAAGGAAAGAAAGGAAGAAGGAAGGAAGAAAGAAATAAAAGCTAAAAAGAAATCAAGGTAAATTACACTCACCTTGTATAGTTTTGTATGCTTATTGTAACAGATTTTTGTAGCTTGAAATGAGTATTGTAAATGGTCTTGAGTAGTGGTGTATTGTGGAAGAGAACCAAACTGTTTTATAACTTTAAAAGATGTTTACAAACTTGTATAAACCTTGAGGAAAGAAATATAGTGTGTGCAGGAATTAAATAAGTGTTAGTGTTTAGTGTGTATATTGATAATATGTGTGTTGAACAGGTCTAAAAAATGACAATATGTGAGTAAAAACATGTGGTGAGAATGTTAAAATTTAGGGGAGACTATGTCAAATTTTATCTAGGAAACTAGAACACTTAAGAGCTAGAAACAAGTGGGAAAAACACTTTGAAACAGATTTTAAAAGGAACTAAGTAGTGGGTAGAGTTAGAGTGATAGATAATGCATTTTAAACCTTAGAAATGGCATTAGGAGAGGAAACTATGAATGGAGGAAGTGAGAATCAAAATCTGTAGCAAAACAAAACTAGGAAGAATTTATATAAGTGCTGAAATGAAACTTAGAAAATAATGTGTGTGAATTAGTATGAAAAGAAGTAATAAGTTATTAATGGATTTAGACATGTTTAGGAGGCTAATTAGGTGCTTAAATATGTGGGATTAAGTGTAGGAACAATGAGGAATTAATTAGGCAAAAAGAGGAATGTAACAGATTTTGAAAATGTCAAAACTGTCAAAATGATAGCAGGGTCCGGGACTTAAGTCCACGACTAAGTCCCGGACCAATATGTCAAAACAGGCCGAGAGTTTCATTGTAACATAGGTCCGGGAATTGGTCCCATGTACAAGACCCGGACCACCCAATAAAAACCGTCCGAAAGTTTGCCAATGTTCAGGTCCGGGACTTACCTTATGTATAAGGACCCGGACCACATTGAAATTCTATTCGAGAGTTAAGGCAGCTTCTGGTCCGGGACTTGACTCCTGTATAAGGACCCGGACCATGTTGAAAAATAATTCGAGAGTACAGACCATAGGGTGGTCCGGGACTTAAGACCCGGACAAGGTCCCGGACCAACCCAGAATGTTAAAAATTAATTTAAAAAGTGGCTTTTAAGGAAAGGTAAGGAATGGTAATGATGGTATATGATAATTAGTACTTAATTAATGATGTTTAAAGGTCATTAAGGGTATAAACAAGTTTTAAAAATAATGAAGAGTAAGTAAACAATGTGTAAGAGTATGAATTGTAAGGATATGGTAATTATAAGACGGGGAACGTAAAAGAGAAACGAGTTACGTTAATTATAGTTAATTAACCGCTCGATCGCATGTATGTGCTAGAATTCTAATAGTCGAACACCGAAGGGAAGTCGGTGAGTCCAAGTCAACGGTGAACGGTATGAATTTCTCATGCACTGTATGCTACCTTGGCTACTCTGATTTATGTGTTTGTGTGCTAGTTGATCACCTAAATAAGATAAAACGCACGAATCGGAATTATTGCGCTTACTTTTGCTTATACGATATTGTTCTTTATTGAATGTTATCTTAAACTCTAGTTTGTTTAATTCATGAAATGCATGGATGATAATGAAGTGTGTGTGTATTGTATTGGCTAAGTAATGTGACTTCTAACTGATTCCTAACTAGCTAACCATTCTAACATAAGAAATTGGTAAATTGGAATGAGTAAAAATCCGATATAGTTTCGGCCACGCGTGAGGAGGAGGAGGAGACACAAGAGGTTGGATCCAAATCCTGGCTTTAATCTTTTCCATGGCCCAAACCACTTAAAGGGGTAGCATCCTGGATTAGTGAGCCACCCTAAAGCCCGGTGGTGGGACGGTGTAGTCCCTGCCCGGAGTTCATACCGACTTAACATGAGTATAAGTAAGAGTAAGTAAGTAAGTATGTGATGAGTGTCCAAATGAGCATGTTTAGGGGTGTATTTCATATGTTTAATCAACACTTTTCATGCTCATTTCTCCACTCTAGCTTGTTTTCCTCTAGTTTTGTGTTTCATTGGTGTTTCACACATTTATTGTTTAAACAGGAGGATTAACATAGCTAGGAGTAAAGTAGACGAAGAGAGGAACGCGTGGGCGCAAACGGATCCAAAATCGGAGTTAAAACGAAGAAGATACAGCGTTTTGAAGTTATACTGACTCCGACCGACCTTGCAAGTCCGGTCGGGTCGAAATTTTGCCCAGATTGCGTTTTTACAAGCTACTGGAATCGACCGACCTTGCAAGTCCGGTCGCAAGTCCGGTCGAACTTAAAAACGCGTCCGAAAATCGCTACTGACTCCGACCGACCTTGCAAGTCCGGTCGCAAGTCCGGTCGGTCGTAAAATTTGCCCAGAAATCAGATTTTAAAAGGGGAAAAGAGGAGGAAAGAGAGGGAGGTCGAGACCTGGACTCCAGGCGACGGTAGAGGCGACAGAAGAAGAGAAAAAGAGAGGAGAAGAGAAGAGAAGGAAGAGGAGAGGATTTCACCTCATTCAAGAGCTCAACCACCTCCATTAATGGCTATTTCTTCCTCCTTTCTCTCCTTTGTAGCTTCAATGCTTGAGTAGTCTCCTTGTAGCTTGGGATTTGGGGATTTTGCCCCAAAATCCCTAAACTCCATTGTAGATTCTTGAACTCGTTTATGGTTTTATTTCAGTTCGTGTGCTGAATACCGATAACGATTGTGTGTTTGTGGCTCTTGAACTTGTCACCCATGATTTGGGGATTTGTTGAGGGTTTTGCCCAATTTGTTATCTTTGTGTGAAATTGGTTGGTTTGCCTTGAATTTGTTGAAATGAGATTCTGAGATAGATTCTAGGTTGCTGATTAATTAGCACTATGTGTTAAACTGGTTGGTTTGGCCTACCGATTAGTTGAGCATTATTGTGGATTTCTGTCAACATGTGATTCTGAGATAGAAATCTAGACCGTGAGGACTGAATCAGTGCATTCTAATATCGAGGATTTCGAGATTAGACTACACTGCAACTTAAGGGGAATTTGTGCTTAATGCCATCAATTGACTAGGTACTTGGAAGATCCACCAGGTTCCATTCTGTTGGTTAGGATTAGTAGACCTTGATTAGGATATTAGTTAGTTTAGCGTTCCCGTTGTTTAGCCATGAGTTCGAGAATTGACCATTGGTAGTAAAGGGAGGACGGGTGCAAATATCCATCCCGAGCTACACCTATCCTAGATTAGTTAGTCTAGTTTTACTGCTTTCCTTTTTTCCATCTATCCAACCAAAAAATCCCAAAACAATTTACATTTATGCACTTTTGTATATATCCTCTTGCACATTTACTAAGCTTATAATTAGCTAGACAGTTACGAAGTCCCTGTGGATACGACCTTGTTGTACTACAATGATTGGGTTCACTGCCCATAGTTAGCAGATAGTTCACCACTATTTTGCCCAACAAGTTTTTGGCGCCGTTGCCGGGGACTTCGGTCCAACTATCTGTTTATTATCTGTTTAGTTTCTGTGCATATTTTTCATTTCCTTTATTTCCCCTTTTGTGTATAAATTTGTGTTACTTTTTTTTTAGGAACCTATCTCTGATGGATGGTCTTGATGATCAAGCAGAAGATTGTTACGGCTACACCTCTGGAGCAACCTACGACCAATACATTGATTGTCAAGGGTGTGGATCCTTTCATATGTTCCCTCCTTGTGAGGATCTAATCTCAAGATCGGAGACTCTCATGGAGAACCGGTTCTTATCTGTCAATCCAAACCCCACTGAACAAGACATCAATCGATGGATCAGGTGCCAAGAGAGTGGAGGAGACCAGAAGAGTGCTTATTGTTCTGAGATCACGGCAAGGGTAGATTCACCCACTCTGGAGGATCTTAGTGCGAGAATGAACACCATCGACATGAACCAGCTCATTACACTAGCTCGAAGGGAGCAACAACCAGAGAGTGAAATGGTCCATGAAGTGGAGCAGCGGACTAAGGAAAAAGACCTCGACATGAACCAACTGAAGCTCTATGCCAAATTAGTAGAGATGAACGCGATGATGGAAGGTCTACTAAACCTTGCATCGCAGCAACCGGAGAGCGAAATGGTTCATAAAGTGGATCACCTTACTGAGGACTTGAGTTGCTCTCTATCACCTCCCCCGTTCGAACCTGAGAAAACGTCATTCAACCATCTGCCTGAGTTCGAAGCCAAGCCATCAGAGGACCGCTTCCACCTTGACTTCATGGAGTCTCCTCCCTCTGAAGTCAACTACCGTTATTTCCCCTCCTTCTCTGTGCTCCACCCAGAAGATGAGGATGGACACATCCTCAACCTTGAGGAGGAGGAGATGCCGCCTCCCTCCGATCCATCAGAGGAGAGTGCTATAATCAACTTCAAGGAGCCACCTCCCTCTGAAGTTGATTTTCATCAAGGCTCTTCCCATGAGCCTCACCAAGAAGTTGAGGACATTTACATCCTCGAATTTGAGGAGGAAAAGGAGCCATCAAACTTTGATCTTCACTTGAAGGATCAAGGCCCCCACCCGTGCACTAATGAAGTTGGGCGGAAGCTCAACGTACACCCTCTAAGTGTGGAGGCCACCTTCCCTTTGATCCCGGACCAAAGATTGAAGACAAAGTCCGCTCCGGAGTTCCCTGCACCGCTCACTGAAGATAAGGATGCTTACATCTTGAATTTGAAGAGGAGGCTCCACCACAGTTTGATCCTCGTACCAAGGATCACCCACCTCAACACTTCCACCTGATGAATGACCGGTGGAGTTTACACTTTCACATCCTAAGTGTTGAGGCCACATTTCCTTTTGATCCGGGTCGTTCTTCATTGCTAGATGATGGCCCCCCAACCCACCCGTTGAGCGACTTCAACGTTCATATTCGATCCCGGATGACTTCACGGTGGTATGGTCTAGCCAAAGACCTTAAAGAAGGGCCGCTTACGGGAGGCAACCCGGATTTCATTTCGTGTCCTGTCTTTTAAATTCTGTTAGTTTAGATTTTGCATTGTTTTCAATAATGGGCTATTTTGGCATTCTTTGGACTTGCCCTTTTACGCCCAATTGGTGGCGTATGTGTTGTGAATATTTTGGAAACAGGTAAGCCCCTCTGAAAAAGGGATGGAATTAGGAACAATTACAAAGGAACCTCTGGCGAAATTTTCCAAGAGGACCTTCATCTCCAACGATTGAAGGTAGCACCTCAACGACCCCTCCCACTTGCAATTGTGCGGGCACCCTATCTTCCTTCCGCATCTTATCGGGGAGTACTCGTTTCACCCTTCCTTTAATATTTGCCCACAACGACCCATTATTTTTATTTCCTGTTTTTGTTTTCGTTCTCCTTTGGTTTTGTTTTTGCTAACCCTTAACTCCAGTTGTAGTTTGGTTGCTTCTAGTGTTTTATGCGGGTGCAACTTCAGTCCACACCGCAATCAAGCTACGCTACTTGAGGCTGAAGCTCAAGTGTGGGGGAGTTCTACAAACTGATAGCAATAGCAATCTCAGGGGAGTACTAGTTCCTTTTAGTTTTCGTTCTCTATTCTCTAATTTTGAACCTGCAAATCTGGGGATAGCTTCTGTGCTATACTGTTTTTGTGTCCCGTGTGATTTTCCTTTTGTCTGCTTCCCGCAAAGGTCTTCTGGAACCTTCCCCGGTTTTGATTGGTGAACAATGGGGACATTGTTCAATTTAAGTGTGGGGGAGTGACCTTTTCGGTGAATTGTGTGCTTAAATGCTTAATACTTCATGCTTATCTTGCGATTGTCCAAAATAAAAAACTTGGACCCTTGTGTTGTGAGTTGTTCTCATTAAGAACAAATACTGTTATGAATTGTGGGATAAATGCTTAAATTTTTCATTTTGATTGCTTTTGAGGAGCATTTTACATGCGGTGTGGCCAAGTGATCTTGTATGGTTGGATTTTTATTGCTTTGGGGTTCCTTCTGTCTTCTTTCTTAGGGATTGCTAAGGGGTGCTTCTTTGTGAAAATCCATCAAGGGACTTGTGAGACGCCATTGTTAACCAACAATGAGAGTTGAGTGTTCTTAAATGTAAAGGCTTGATGCCAAAATTTTATCTTCTCATCTCTTATGCAAAAGTGAAACAATTGCATAAATCTATTTTTCCTTTTGTTTTCTTCTCAATGCCCATTCTTGAGAGAAGTTGGACATGGTAAAAGCTCTCCAAGTCACCTAATCTTTAGAACTTTGAAGCACTTCGGATCATACCCCGAAACTCTAGATTTTGTTTTGCCCTAAGCACACCCATGCCACCACTAAGAGATGGTTCACACTCCTCAAAGGTTTTAATCACTTTTTGCTTCTTCTTTTATCCTACAATTCATGTTAGTGTTTGTTAGTCTTGAGCATTCCTTACTTGCATGGGTGCTTGGTTTTGCTTGAGGACAAGCAAAAAGGTAAGTGTGGGGGTGTGATGAGTGTCCAAATGAGCATGTTTTAGGGGTGTATTTCATATGTTTAATCAACACTTTTCATGCTCATTTCTCCACTCTAGCTTGTTTTCCTCTAGTTTTGTGTTTCATTGGTGTTTCACACATTTATTGTTTAAACAGGAGGATTAACATAGCTAGGAGTAAAGTAGACGAAGAGAGGAACGCGTGGGCGCAAACGGATCCAAAATCGGAGTTAAAACGAAGAAGATACAGCGTTTTGAAGTTATACTGACTCCGACCGACCTTGCAAGTCCGGTCGGGTCGAAATTTTGCCCAGATTGCGTTTTTACAAGCTACTGGAATCGACCGACCTTGCAAGTCCGGTCGCAAGTCCGGTCGAACTTAAAAACGCGTCCGAAAATCGCTACTGACTCCGACCGACCTTGCAAGTCCGGTCGCAAGTCCGGTCGGTCGTAAAATTTGCCCAGAAATCAGATTTTAAAAGGGGAAAAGAGGAGGAAAGAGAGGGAGGTCGAGACCTGGACTCCAGGCGACGGTAGAGGCGACAGAAGAAGAGAAAAAGAGAGGAGAAGAGAAGAGAAGGAAGAGGAGAGGATTTCACCTCATTCAAGAGCTCAACCACCTCCATTAATGGCTATTTCTTCCTCCTTTCTCTCCTTTGTAGCTTCAATGCTTGAGTAGTCTCCTTGTAGCTTGGGATTTGGGGATTTTGCCCCAAAATCCCTAAACTCCATTGTAGATTCTTGAACTCGTTTATGGTTTTATTTCAGTTCGTGTGCTGAATACCGATAACGATTGTGTGTTTGTGGCTCTTGAACTTGTCACCCATGATTTGGGGATTTGTTGAGGGTTTTGCCCAATTTGTTATCTTTGTGTGAAATTGGTTGGTTTGCCTTGAATTTGTTGAAATGAGATTCTGAGATAGATTCTAGGTTGCTGATTAATTAGCACTATGTGTTAAACTGGTTGGTTTGGCCTACCGATTAGTTGAGCATTATTGTGGATTTCTGTCAACATGTGATTCTGAGATAGAAATCTAGACCGTGAGGACTGAATCAGTGCATTCTAATATCGAGGATTTCGAGATTAGACTACACTGCAACTTAAGGGGAATTTGTGCTTAATGCCATCAATTGACTAGGTACTTGGAAGATCCACCAGGTTCCATTCTGTTGGTTAGGATTAGTAGACCTTGATTAGGATATTAGTTAGTTTAGCGTTCCCGTTGTTTAGCCATGAGTTCGAGAATTGACCATTGGTAGTAAAGGGAGGACGGGTGCAAATATCCATCCCGAGCTACACCTATCCTAGATTAGTTAGTCTAGTTTTACTGCTTTCCTTTTTTCCATCTATCACAAAATCCCAAAACAATTTACATTTATGCACTTTTGTATATATCCTCTTGCACATTTACTAAGCTTATAATTAGCTAGACAGTTACGAAGTCCCTGTGGATACGACCTTGTTGTACTACAATGATTGGGTTCACTGCCCATAGTTAGCAAGATAGTTTAACCACTATTTTGCCCAACAGTATGGAAAGGTAAATCAGTATTGTATGAGTATGATGGTGTAAGTAATGTGTAACGAGTAAAAGTTAAGAACATCCGATTAACCCAGATGGGTAACTGGCTAACCATTGAAGAAGTAAGTATTGTGTATGGTGTTGTATTACTGTTTGGCTTGTGTATTGCCTTCAGTTGTATGTAATGTATTCTGTATGAATGTATCGTTGTATGGAATAGCATGTATGCATGTATAAAATGAACTCCATGTACATTCGACCAATTTGTCGGCGTACCCTAGTTAGCACGCGGTATATGCGAAGTTTATATGCAGCGTTTTGCTGAGCCCCTTGGGGCACTGTTTTTAATTTTACAGGTGCTCGTGAAGGGTGAAGATTACGATGAGATCAAGATGATTTCTTTTTGGTGTAATTAGTAGATGATGAATGGTGTACCAAGTTGTACATGGCTATAGGCCCTTTTGACTAGCCGGTGTATCATGGGGTACACCCTTTTGGATAATGAAAGAATTGTGAATTGATAGGATGAATAGATTGTTTAAACTCATTATTTTTGGTATCTTGGAGAAGGGATGTAATGGTTTACACCTTGATACTCGGTAATCAACTCTTGTAAGTAAATGGTATTTTGTATTTGGTAAGTAATGTTAGTAGCTCGGTATTTCTTAAACATCAGACTGTTACAGTATGTAGTGTAAGCCTTGCTAGCCGTATGGGCGGTTAGCGGCGTTGTATCACTCGCCGTAGTACTTGTATGTCTGCTGCAAGTAGTAGGATATTCGGGACAATTAGACGGTAAGTAAGGGATTAGCGGTAGGGGTGTTACAAAAAGTGGAGCGAAGATGAAGCTGAAGATGATGTGCTTGGGAAAGGATTGGAATCCTTATACCAAGACATACCAGGAGACGCGAACATAAGACGGAGCGACGCCACCAACAATACCCTTGAATTTCAGATGCTTGTTACACAAGCTGTAGAACTTGCACAACAATGTGAAGATGATCCGATCCCCGCACTTGAAGCGGACCTCTGTATCGTCAACTTCTATGAGAAAGAAGAACGACTTGGGTTACACCAAGATAAGGACGAGACGACAGAATCTCTTGAACAAGGAGTACCCATAGTGTTTTGGTCCATTGGTGATGACGCCGTATTTTGTATAGCGAGCAGAAGCGTGTGGACCTCGCAGAGAAACTGGTATTAAGATCAAGAGATGTCCTAATCATGGGTGGAAAGTCAAGGTTGCTGTATCACGGGATCAAAATGATCAAGTTGAATACGACACCACCGGCAATAATCAATGCCACACACATGAAACCAGGACGCCTGAACCTTACCTTTAGGAAGTATTAAATTTGTAGTATCATGTAATATATTAGTAACGTGTATTAGAGACACGGTATGTATGATGGTTGGTTTATCAATAAAGAGCAGTGTTGATTATTAAATTCCACTTGTGTCCACCATCATTACTTATAAACTTGTGAATCCATAGGTTGTGGACTCGGTACCGAAGGTAACCTGAGTATCCTCACCGAAGCACAAGCCGGTAAGAGCGGCACCATCTTAACGGGAACCTTCCTAGTGAACGGCATTGAAGCCTTAGTATTATTCGACTCCGGCGCCTCTCACACCTTTGTATGCCATCATTCACGAAGAGGTTGGGGCTAGACGCGGATGAGCTACTAAACTTCTTGGTTACTCTCCCGTCGAAGGAGCGAGTACGATGTACCAAATATTATAGAACATCCACGATCCGAATCAAGGGCGAAGAGTTTCCCATCTCCTTCATCGAATTTAATGGGTTGGGATTCGACTTGATAGTCAGGATGAACTGGTTGGAGCGGCACAAGGGGCGAATCCTCTACGCCGAGCATAGATTGCTGCTCAAGAGTCCTTCTGGGGTTACAGTATCTTACCGCCAGAGACCGAGAGAGCCTTCGACTATAGTCATCTCCGCTATGGCTATGTACCGGGAGCTTAGAAAGGGCAAAGATGTGTATCTGTGTTATGTACAAGACCTGGAGAGAGATCCAGAGTTCAGTACCGATGTACCGATTGTATCTGAATTCCCCGATGTATTCCCGAAGGAGCTACCTGGTATGCCACCTCAGAGAGCTGTTGAATTTGAGATCGATCTCCTGCTTGGTACTGGTCCTATTGCTAGGGCACCATACTGCATGACACCAGCAAAATGACAGAGCTCAAGGAGCAGTTGCGCGATTTACTCGACAAAGGGTTTATACGCCCGAGCGTATCACCCTGGGGAGCACCGGTCCTCTTCGTTAAGAAGAAGGACGGTAGCCTCCGACTCTGCATCGACTACCGTGAATTGAATGCGATCACAGTGAAGAATAAATACCCATTGCCACGCATCGACGACCTATTCGACCAGCTGAAAGGAGCTTCAGTCTTCTCGAAGATTGACCTCCGGGTGGGTATCATCAGATTGCTATCAGAGAGCAAGACATAGAGAAAACGGCATTCCGTACCAGATATGGCCACTACGAATTCACAGTCATGCCATTCGGTTTGTCAAACGCACCAGCAAAGTTCATGGATTTAATGAATCGATTATTCAGTGATCAGTTGGACACTTCTGTTGTAGTCTTCATCGACGGCATCCTTGTATACTCTAAATCAGCAGAAGAGCATGAAATTCATTTGAGAAAAGTACTTGAGACACTGCGCGAGAACCAACTCTATGCGAAGTTCTCCAAATGCGAGTTCTGGCTAGATCAGGTATCATTCCTTGGTCATGTCATCTCGAGCGTAGGTATTGCAGTTGATCCATCTAAGATTGAAGCTGTACGATCATGGCCTAGACCTAAGACTGTTACCGACATCCGGAGCTTCCTTGGTCTAGCCAGTTATTACCGGAGATTTGTAAAGGACTTCTCGAAAGTCGCTAAGCCCATGACTACATTGATGAAGAAAGATGCACCGTTTGTATGGACATACGAGTGCGAGGTATCCTTCCAGAGCCTAAAGAACTCATTGACCTCAGCGCCGATTCTCACACTTCTAGAGGGCACAGAGGGATTTGTGGTATATTGTGATGCATCAGGCAAGGGGATGGGATGCGTACTCATGTAGCATGGCAAGGTTGTAGCTTACACCTCCCGCCAGCTGAAAAAGCATGAGGAGAATTACCCGACTCACGACTTAGAGTTAGGAGCCATTGTCTTCGCCTTAAAGATATGGGGACACTATCTCTATGGGGTAAGCATCACCATCTCCGACCACAAGAGTTTACAGTATGTATTCACAGCAGAAAGAATTGAATTTGAGACATAGGAGGTGGATGGAGTTCCTCTCAGACTATGACATCGACCTGCAGTATAAGGAAGGGAAGGCAAACGTTGTAGCCGACGCCTTGAGCCGTCGAGCACACTCACTCCATTCGTTACTCGCTTCTTCTAGCTTGGTTGACGAGGTGCGAGATGCTCAGTTGAGCGACCCTTATAAGACCGAGATCAGACAAAAAATCACCGATGGTACATTCGAGAAGAAGAAGTACGACTTTAAGCTGCATGAAGATGGTCTGATCCGGATGAATGGCAGGTTATGCGTCCCCCAAAGCAATGCTGAGCTGAGGGATCGCATCCTGTGAGAGTCACACTGTTCTACACTATCCGTCCATCCAGGAGCCTCCAAGATGTATAAAGACATGAAGAGGTACTTCTGGTGGTCTGGAATGAAATCCGATGTGACAGAGTATGTTTTGAGATGCCTTACATGCTAGAAGGTAAAGTTGGAACATCGTAGACCGGGCGGAATGGTACAATCTATGTCAATTCTGGAGTGGAAATTCCACGATATCTCCATGGATTTTGTTGTTGGGCTCCCACCTTCCAGGGGAGGACTCAACATGATCTGGGTAGTAGTCGATCGCCTCACCAAGGTTGCCCGATTCATACCGATGAAGGACACCTGGAAGGTGGCAAAGCTCATGGAGCTATTCGACAAGGAGATTATCCAACACCACGGAGTTCCAAAGACTATAGTATCTCACCGTGACACCAGATTTCTTTCGAGATACTGGAGAGCTACACGGGAATCACTGGGTATAGAGTTGAAGCTGAGTACCGCCTTCCATCCACAGACCGACAGTCAGACAGAAAGGACCATTCAGACACTAGAGGACATGTTTAGAGCATGTGCCTTAGACTTTCAGGGGAGTTGGATAGATAAGCTTCATCTTATCGAGTTTTCATACAATAACAGCTATCATGCTTCGATTAAGATGTCGCCTTTCCAAGCCCTATACGGTAGACCTTGCCGTACCCCCTTGTGTTGGGATGAGTCGAGTGAAGCGGTCATCATAGGACCGGAGTATCTTGAACAAGTCCAAGCGAAAGTTCAGCAAATTCGAGCTAACATGAAAGCAGCCCAAGATAGACAGAAATCCTATGCGGATGTGCGACGACGCGACCTTGAGTTCGCCGTGGGCGACCAAGTGTTCTTGCGTGTTTCACCTGTGAATGGCGTATTCCGATTTGGCCAGAAGGGCAAGCTGAGCCTGAAATTTGTAGGGCCGTACACTATCACTAAGAGAGTTGGATCTGTAGCCTACAGGTTAGCTTTACCTGAGGAGTTAGGGCGTGTCCATGATGTCTTTCATGTGTCACAACTCAAGAAATACATCGCTGATCCTTCTCATGTCCTAGAGCCCGAGCAATTATCCATTGAGCCGACAATGAGATATGTCGGAACTCCTGTTAGATTTCTTGATAATAAGACCAGAGACACTTGCCATAAGTCAGTGCGAATGGTGAAGGTCTTATGGTCCAACCATGATGTTGAAGAAGCGACATGGGAGTTAGAAGATGCCATGAAGGCAAATTACCCACAGTTGTTTATAGACTAGATAGTCTAGTACTTAGCGGGTACGGGGGCGTACCCCTTTTTAAGGGGGGTAGAGCCGTTTTGCTTTTGCATTGCTTCGGGTTAGCATTGCATAGTGTGTATGTGAAATACCCCTAACCTTAAAAACTTAATTAAATGATCTATTAATGATCTAATATGGTTAATAAACATCTAAATATTATTGGGGAACAATCTAAAGGATCTCAACAAGGCAAAACACGCCTTAAGATCGGTAAAGCCAAAAATGTGCTTTAAAGCACCATAAAGATTGTATGACCTCAAATAGGATCCAAAGTGGATTCCTAAGTATTATAATGAAGTAAGGAACACAAAAAAACCGTTCTCAAAGAAAACTAAGCTCAGAAACACCCTGTGACACAAAAATGTGCACTAAAACACCTTAAAGCACATTTTTGTGTATGAGCTCTAGGATAATGACTTTTTGTCATTTTAAAGACTGGAGTTTATCATTAAATCATTAATTTGACATGATAGACTATTTTATAAAGTCTAAATCAAAGTTTGAAAATAAAAATCAAAATATGCCATTTAGGTATGAATAGTAACCCAAATAGTGCATTTTTGAACAAATTGACCAAGTTTGGTCAATGGTCAATTAATTGACCCTTCTAACCATATGGCTGTCGGCTGGCAAGGAGGTGGGAAGACAGCTCGCACATCATTGATTGCTAATTACCACCTAATACCAATTTACAATAGTAAAAGTTGCTTTTTCAATCATTTAACCTCATTTCAATCATTCCCTTGCCTCTTGTCCCATTCCAGCCAATCCAAGCCCTTCAAACTCTCTCAAGCTTTGTTCTTGAGCATGGAAGACAGATCTAACTCTTAAGCTCCTAAGGTAATGTTTTAAGGCTTATTTTAGCTCCTTTTCTCCATCTCTTCATTACCTACACTTAGATCTCGTGGCTTATCACTTCCTATGGCTCATTATTAGTGTTTTAAGGTTAGAACAACATCCAAACTTGGCTGAAGCAAGTATAGGGACCAAGGTTTCCCAAATTTGCATTTTAAGGTAAAAACATACCTTAAGCTTCTCTACTCTCCATCCGTTCTTCCTTTGATTTTTATGAGTTTATACACTCATAATCTTCATATTTACATGTTAAATCAGTTGGTTAGCCATTTGGAGCAAGGGTGGCTGAGATCCAAAGGAAATACCCTTCTTTAAGGCATTTTGCCAAGGTAAGACCTATTACCATAGCAGCTTGTTGTTGTCTAGCTATTTCCTATGTTGATATGGTGAATTTAACACCATTAGGTGTGCTTTGTACAGGCCGAAATCCTCTTGAAGTTCCCTTGCATTTTAAGGTGATTTTTGCCTTAAATCTTACATTGATTATTCCTTATGGTTAAGCTCAAGCTTGGAGTATAACCATATCTTATTTTGGTGTATTAAACATGTCTAAATGATGTGGTGAATTTTCCTCTAAGCTGCCGAGCTCATACAAGGAGGAATCAAGGTATAAACACCTTAAAACTTATGATTTTATGATTTCCTAGCATGTATAATTATTATGCCGAGAGTGGAGTTTAACATATGGGTTATATTAACCTAGAAATGGAAAAAAAATGACTAAGATAAATTAAGCTAGTCATTTAAGTGATTTAATTAACATAATGGTCAAATTATGACATTATGTGGAAAAATGAATAAACTAAAGTGAGGCCGTGAGTTTATATATTTTGAGACATTTAAAGTGTAATTTATTTTACAAGTTCAAGGTTGTAATAAGGCCATGTCATTAGGCCATTTTAATTTAAGTTTATAAGCTTATTTAGTTAGATTTATGCTTATATAATTAAGTTTGGGGCCAAACCATAATTACTGGAAAAATATAAAGCCGTGGGCTTAATTAAGAGGAATTTAGGGTTTTTAAATGAATTTAATAAAGATTATAACATTTTATAAAGTTTTTTGTCAAAATTGTAAAAATAGAAAAGTATGGGGTAAGATTGGTAATTACCGAAAGTTTGGGTCCCATTTGGTATTAGAAGTCAAAGTTGACTATATAGGAGACTTTGACAAAGTTTGGAGAATTTTAGAAATTAAAATACTACCTTATATTAAGATAGTTATTAAATTGTAAAAGATTTATAAGAGTTGGGGTTATAATGTGATTTCCGAAACTTTGGGGTACTAAATGGGATTTAGTACAGTCCTTAAGTTATTAGGAATTTTTAGAAGTTTATTTGGTTAAATTTGGAGTTTATATGAATTATATAAGTATAATATATGATATTTTATAACATTGTTACAAATGGGTAACAAATGGGTAACAAATGGGAAAAAACCGAGATTTATAGAAAATATAAGGTTAGGAATAATATTTATACCATTTGGTATAGTTTGGTAATTTATGGAGTTATATTAGGTTTTATAAAGATATATGTATAATATATAGTTTTAATGGAAATAGAAAACTATGTATTATAAATTGGGAAGATTTGGAATATATACAAAGTTTGGTGGTGGGAATTTAATTAAAACAGTCCTAGGGTCTGTTCGAAAATTATAGCCTTTAAAAACTATAGGTTATAATTATTTTAAGGTTTAAGGATTATAATATAAGGTATATATTATAAGTGTAACAATGAAATATAATTTGGGTTTGATTTGTGATTTATAGAAGTTTAGTGGTGTATAGTGAAAGCCGAATAATATAAGGGCTGTTTGGTATTTTTATAACAAAATATAACTATAGGTTATAATTGTTTTAATGACTTAAATGTCATAATATATGTTATATAGCTATAATATAACATTACATTAATTATGTGGTGGATTTTGTAAATATTTAAGAACATAGGTGCTGTTCGGAAATATTAACATTTTTAAATGAAATTTATAATATGGTTTTTAATGTTATAAGAGTTATAACATTTATAATATAAGAGGTATTCATTAAAAAGAATGAATATATATTATAAGACTTACCATATAATAAATAGTTCCATAATACATGTATATAAATAAATATATTATGGTGTAGAAAATGTAATGTGGTTCAATAACTATAAATTATCATAATTAAAATGATAATAGATAAAGAGAAAAGAATTATAAACATTAGATATGGAAATTCTAATGTTAAGAGGGTACATGGGATAATAAGGATTTAAATGATTCAAAGTACTTTTACATATGAATTATACTCCATTAAATTTGGAAAAACAAACCTTAGGAAAATAAATACTAAGGTGAAATGTATAATACATGATAAAGAGTTATACATGCAATGTAGAAACGAACTATATGATATACAAGGGTATATTAAGTTACATGCGATAACAAAGTTCAACAATAAGAGTATTAATATACGAGACAAACTACGCAAGTAATATAACATTTTTTTCCAATCTCGAGTTAAGCCGAAAACCCGACAAACACACGGAGCATAGGACCTTGCTGATTCATACTCCACCGTAATACAAGCAGGGTGAACGGTGGTATGTTGTTATGTGTCTCTGATTGTCTCTGAGGGCTTCCTCAGTTCATACTTCTGTGTGATCTGTGATAAGATTGTTTGTCTGAATGTGTTAATTAATATGCATGAATTGTATATTTATAGCTGCTTATTATTTACTGTTGTTGAGTTAACAGTATTGGTTCGTATATATGAACCTATATATATAAAACGAACTAGCGGCTATGGTGCTATCTTATATGAAATATAAGGATCGTCAGAAAAAACGAGGTAGCACTAGGATAATAAGATATACATATTATCTGAGACTTTTATACGGAGCATTGGCCTTTCTAAACGCCGCTCTCGTATCTAACACTGGATCCCGAGTTTACAGACTCCGGATTGGACTAATGACCTTAGTCTGCTGTGTTAGAAAATTTGGTAATGCGATGCGATGGTATAATTAATTAATGAAAGATAATAAAGCCAAGAGGATGTGGCTCTTGGTGCGCGCTGTGATCACAAAAACGATACAAGGATGTCCGCGTACGGGTCCGTAAGTATCAAGAAAATTTCCCGTGAGTTAGAATGGCTCATTGGTCGGAGACTCTACCGCTGGAGTGGCTACGGCCGTGGGTGACCCGCCATAATATATGGGTAATTAGAGACATGTCGTTTGTAACGAGACATTGTCACTAGGTATAACTGAACAATTAATACAGTTGGGACTTGTACAGTGGCGAACGATATTGGTTTCTACACCATGGATGAAAATTAATACTTGTTTATTATTCTCGTTGTTTCGCTTTGTTGTACATTGGTTATACTTGTGGTTATATTATGTGTGTTGATGGTTGTGTATTGTATGGATATTACTGTTAATTGTTTTACAGTTTAAATATTAAAACGGTATTGCATGTAACGAATCTTATGCTCTCGACCAAATAATTGAGGGGTTTGAGGAGGCATGACGGGGCATGTGATAACATACTCAGCAGGGGCTGATTCCATACCACAAACCATTTTTATTGCAGGAGACTAGCTGGTGGGTCGACGAGAGGCGCGATTATTGTGTACTGTTGGATAGACTTGGTACGGTGTGATACTAATGTTGTTTTGGACTCGGGTTGTGTAAACCGAGGTATATTTTGGTTAGATGCTCACGGTCTGTAATAATCGGTTGTTGTTGGATTTGTTTTAGATTGTTTAAGTACTACTATCTATCTCTTGTGGTCACTGCGGGAATACGTTTCGCAAGTTGATTATTAGGTAATTCGTTATCACCCGTATGGGCGAGTGATAACAGTGACACCATTAGAGCGACAGTCAGTTATTTACCACTGCGATTTATTTATTATGTGCGACATTTATAGGATAATTAGGAGTCGAATTAGTAGGGGTGTTACAGTATGTATTGTAGTATGTTTTGATGGCACATGTAGTGCGAAGTGTATTTAGTATGTATGTGTAATGTGTAATGTATTGGTGTGTATGTACAATGTGTGATGTATCGGTGTGGTATGATATTGACTCAATGGTTATGTGTATTGGAAATGGTGTATTGTGTATGGTAATTGCGTATGGTGCTTGATTTGTGTATGCTTGTAATGTAGAGAAAGTGAACACCTTGTAGGTGGTAGTAAGATACTTTATGGCAATTGGTTTGCCAAATGAGTAGAATTATAAAACCATTAACCTTGAGCAACTTTGAGGGCAAAGTTCCTTAAGGGGGTAGATTGAAATACCCCGAAATTAAAAATAGTGATTAATTAGGCAAATGAAGGTTTTAGAAGCTTAATTATGCCTAAATAATCATGAGGGAAAAAATCCCAAAGAAAACGGATCCTTAAAACGGATTAAAAACACAAACGAACCTTAACGCGCGTTTTTCGAGGAAACCGGGAAAACGCGACTTTAAGCGGGTCAAATAGACTCGTAATAATTTTGGTAAACCAAATAGTCATTAATAAACATTAATGAAGGTATAAACCAATAAAATCAATTAAACGGGAAAATAGTAAAAACTGTAAAAAATGGGAAGTTGTGGGGTGTAAGTGTAAATAAACTAAACTAATAATGTGTCCACAATTAGAAATAAAAATTTTAAAACCTCTGTGAGGGAGTGGTGTCACCGGCCAGATCTCCCCTCCTCACTCTCTTAATTGTTCCTTATTTACAAAAGACAAAGAAGAAAAGTAAAAACAAGAAAGGTACGCTTACCTTACTTTTGCTCTCTCTCTCTCCTACCCTCACTCACAACTCCACCGTATCACTCCCCCCTCTCTGATTTCTTTCTTCTCCAAGCATCCCCTACAATGGCGATTTTGAAGACCCATTCAGCACTCTCCCTTCTCTCCTCTTGTTGAACCCTCAAAGCTTCTCCAAAAATTACAAAAATAGTACTATTGGATTCCTCTCATCAAGGAGAACATTTCCCTCTTTTCCAAATCCGAAAATACCCATTTTTATCTCCATGGGTGTTCTTGTTTTTGAAGATGAAGACCACCATTAGAAGCTCTTCCTTCACCTTGTTGGTTTAAGGTAAAAAGAAATCCGAAAAAAACTAGCATTTTTAGCCCTTATTTGCAAAATAGAGATTTCCAAGTTTTGAGTTCTTATACCTTGCTCTCCAGCCGATTTTGGCTTCTCTTGGAGAGTGGAAATCTTGCTCTTATTGCTATCCAACACCCCTCCTATATACTTGCAAGGTAATGCACTTTCTAAACCCTAAAAATGTACCTTAAAGCTTTAAGATGATTTAAGGGTTAGTTTGAATTAAAATGGTGGCGTGTTAATGGGTTGTAGCATTAGAACATTGAGCTTCCATAACCGGTTGGTCAAGAGGAAAGGAAAGGAAGGAAGAAAGAAGAAAGAAAGAAAAGCTAGAAAGAAATCAAGGTAAATTACACTCACCTTGTGTAGTTTTGTATGCTTATTGTAACAGATTTTTGTAGCATGGAATGAGTATTGTAAATGGTCTTGAGTAGTGGTGTATTGTGGAAGAGAACCAAACTGTTTTATAACTTTAAAAGATGTTTACAAACTTGTATAAACCTTGAGGAAAGAAATGTGGTGTGTGCAGGAATTAAATGAGTGTTAGTGTTTAGTGTGTATATTGATAATATGTGTGTTGAACAGGTCTGAAAAATGACAATATGTGAGTAAAAACATGTGGTGAGAATGTTAAAATTTAGGGGAGACTATGTCAAATTTTATCTAGGAAACTAGAACACTTAAGAGCTAGAAACAAGTGGGAAAAACACTTTGAAACAGAATTTAAAAGGAGCTAAGTAGTGCATAGAGTTAGAGTGATAGATAATGCATTTTAAACCTTAGAAATGGCATTAGGAGAGGAAATTATGAATAGAGGAAGTGAGAATCAAAATCTGTAGCAAAACAAAACTAGGAAGAATTTTTATAAGTGCTGAAATGAAACTTAGAAAATAATGTATGTGAATTAGTATGAAAAAAAGTAATAAGTTAGTAATGGATTTAGACATGTTTAGAAGGCTAATTAGGTGCTTAAATATGTGGGATTGAGTGTAGGAACAATGGGGAATTAATTAGGCAAAGGAGAATGTAACAGATTTTGAAAATGTCAAAACTGTCAAAATGATAGCAGGGTCTGGAACTTAAGTCCAGAACTAAGTCCCGGACCAATATGTCAAAACAGGCCGAGAGTTTCATTGTAACATAGGTCCGGGACTTGGTCCCATGTACAAGACCCAGACCACCCAATAAAAACCGTCCGAAAGTTTGCCAATGTTCAGGTCCGGGACTTACCTTATGTATAAGGACCCGGACCACATTGAAATTCTATTCGAGAGTTAAGGCAGCTTCTGGTCCGAAACTTGACTCCTGTATAAGGACCAGGACCATGTTGAAAAATGATTCGAGAGTACAGACCACAGGGTGGTCCGGGACTTAAGACCCGGACAAGGTCCCGGACCAACCCTGAATGTTAAAAATTAATTTAAAAAGTGGCTTTTAAGGAAAGGTAAGGAATGGTAATGATGATATAAGATAATTAGTACTTAATTAATGATGTTTAAAGGTCATTAAGGGTATAAACAAGTTTTAAAAATAATGAAGAGCAAGTAAACAATGTGTAAGAGTATGAATTGTAAAGATATGGTAATTATAAGACGGGGAACGTAAAAGAGAAACGAGTTAAGTTAATTAGTTAATTTACCGCTCGATCGCATGTATGTGCTAGGATTCGAATAGTCGAACACCGAAGGGAAGTCGGTGAGTCCAAGTCAACGGTGAACGGTATGAACTTCTCATGCACTGTATGCTACCTTGGCTACTCTGATTTTGTGTTTGTGTGCTAGTTGATCACCTAAATAAGATAAAACGCACGAATCGGAATTATTGCGCTTACTTGTGCTTATATGATATTGTTCTTTGTTGAATGTTATCTTAAACTTTAGTTTGTTTAATTCATGAAATGCATGGATGATAATGAAGTGTGTGTGTATCTTGTTGTGTATTGTATTGGCTAAGTAATGTAGTATAGGACTTCTAACTGATTCCTAACTAGCTAACCATTCTAACATAAGAAATTGGTAAATTGGAATGAGTAAAAGTCCGATATAGTTTCGGCCACGCGTGAGGAGGAGGAGGAGACACAAGAGGTTGGATCCAAATCCTGGCTTTAATCTTTTACATGGCCCAAACCCCTTAAATGGGTAGCATCCTGGATTAGTGAGCCACCCTAAGGCCCGGTGGTGGGACGGTGTAGTCCCTGCCCGGAGGTCATACCGACTTAACATGAGTATAAGTAAGTAAGAGTAAGTAAGTAAATATGGAAAGGTAAATCAGTATTGTATGAGTATGATGGTGTAAGTAATGTGTAACGAGTAAAAGAGTAAAGAACATCTGATTAACCCGGATGGGTAACTGGCTAACCATTGAAGAAGTAAGTATTGTGTATGGTGTTGTATTACTGTTTGGCTTGTGTATTGCCTTCAGTGGTATGTAATGTATTCTGTATGAATGTATCATTGTATGGAATAGCATGTATGCATGTATAAAATGAACTCCATGTACAGTCGACCAATTAGTCGGCGTACCCTAGTTAGCACGCGGTATATGCGAAGTTTATATGCAGTGTTTTGCTGAGCCCCTTGGGGCACTGTTTTTAATTTTACAGGTGCTCGTGAAGGGTGAAGATTATGATGAGATCAAGATGATTTCTTTTTGGTGTAATTAGTAGATGATGAATGGTGTACCAAGTTGTACATGGCTATAGGCCCTTTTGACTAGCCGGTGTACCATGGGGTACACCCTTTTGGATAATGAAAGAATTGTGAATTAATAGGAGGGTACACCCTTTTGGATAATGAAATAATTATGAATTGATAGGATGAGTAGATTGTTTAAACTCATTATTTTTGGTATCTTGGAGAAGGGATGTAATGGTTTACACCTTGATACTCGGTAATCAACTCTTGTAAGTAAATGGTATTTTGTATTTGGTAAGTAATGTTAGTAGCTCGGTATTTATTAAACATCAGACCGTTACAGTATGTAGTGTAAGCCTTGCTAGCCGTATGGGCGGTTAGCGGCGTTGTATCACCCGCCGTAGTACTTGTATTTCCGCTGTGAGTAGTAGGATAATCGGGACAATTAGACGGTAAGTAAGGGATTAGCGGTAGGGGTGTTACACTTCCCCTCATGTAAGACTATGCATTTGAGGTGGATTGGTTTAAAACTGGTCAACATTTGGTATAAGATTGGACTAATTGTAAAGGCTCTTGAAGAGTTAGATAGAATTTGAAGAGTTAAAAGTGACTTTATACAAAGTAACTTTCGTATAAGTTACACGGTCTCTGCATTAAAGAGTTACATGTGAGGGTAATTATGGGAAAAGCAAAGAGTTTCCTAGTGCATTTTCAACTCTAGCTCTAGAATGCTAATGCATGCTTGTGAAATAAGTCAAGCTTGAGGTTGATTTTGGCAAGATCTATCTGTAAAGATCATTGTTGATATGAGAACTAAAAGCTTGAATTAACCTAAGAAAATGACCATTTTATTGTAAAGGTCGATTGTAAAAGACGTTATAATCTATGACAGATTACCGTACATCCGTTCATGGTTGGACCATGTATAAAAGGAAAATGTTTACAATTGACATCACGGTACACCATCCATATCCCTAAAGGATATTGTTAAGATGATGTCATTATTGATGAAAAAGTGTTAAGGTGTGACCCTTAATACATTTTATAAAGTGCGAAAGACGCACTAGAGTACATGAATTTTGACGTATTTAACAGCCATGCTATGGATATTGGTTATTCATGGATACTCTAAAGGAATAAAATATGATATCTTGGACCATCTTTGTAATCTATAATAGATTCGTGAGCGTATTGTATAATCACTAAATGACATAGGGTCAGACTTTATCGATTTTGCTATATTGCACAACTTAAAAATGTTTTATATACACTATAGTCTATAAGAGACTATGCCGAATGTGAGCTTGCTCTTGTGAGCTGTGAATATTAGAAGCTCTTCATTATGTTCATTGAGGGAATAAGAATAAAAATGAAGAAGCACTTACTTAATGATAAAGTATGCTCATATTAATGGAAAAACGGACACAAAAGGTGCCAAGTTATATAAGTTGATAAGACGTAGAAGTAATCCCATAAAACCCAAAAGAAAGGGGGATTGCTAACAGTTAGTGTACGATAAAATATAATTATTATTTGAAATGGATTGATGGGTGAAAAAATTACCATGTGGACCTTTGAGATATATATGATATTTGATACATCAAATAATGGTCACATGAAGAATTATATTCATTGGGCTATTGATTTAGAAAAATCTATAATTAAATTATCCATGCGTTTTTTAGATTAAGATAGATAATATGAAAGTCAAAAGAATAGTGGTATTGAGTAACTTATTCTCCCCTTATGAACGACCTTATTAAGTTGTTATTTTGCAGAGCAAAAAAATGTTAGACAATTAGGTTTGTGTCTATACCTCCACCGTTAAAAATATCAAAAGGGTTACAAAAAGAAAAGTTGAGAATAATTAAATTGTTTAGATCTTAAGTGTTCTAAACTATAGGGGGAGAAGGATATAAGTTTTGATAGTTGGAACAAAGTCTTAATAGTAAAATCAACTGCGCCTTGCTGAAAGATTACAAAAGTCTCATGTTGGATGTTACTACAACCATGCTTCTAGAAAGTATGAGTCTTAAAGTTGTTTATGAATTTATAAGATGTCGAATTAGAGAATATGTCTCTAACTTGTATGTCCTTAACCAAATGTTAATGGACTAAATCATGAATTATTTCATGAAAAGGAAAATTGAACTATAGATTCAAAGAATAATTCATTTGCAAAATGTTGCAAATCAGCTACTGGATGTGTTCGTAGATATGAAGCAAGTAACACAATCATTAATACCAGCTGGAAATGTTTTAGCTCGGTTAGAAGTTTAGGGGGAAAATTCAAATTATAAATGGCAAGTGAATCCCAAGTATGATGGAGCGTGGTCGACCCTTGGGATCCAAAGACTTGAACCCATGAAAAAGGATGTCGGACCCGCGAAAGGGGAGTCCAGTCCCTCAAAAGGGAGACAAATATGCCAAAATGACACAAAAAGAAAATGAGGAAATATTTGAACCCTTGAAAGAGGAGTACGGACCCTCAAGAGAGATGTAAAGTCTCTCAAAAGGGGGACAGATACGCCAAAATGATGCAAAAGGAAAAGGAAAATGAGTAGTTTCCATATTCGAATCCTTGAAAGAGGAGTTCAGACCCTTGAAAGGGGAAGAAACTTCCAAAATGATACAGAAGAAGTAAAGGGCTAATTATGCAACATGCATAGATTTCAAAACAAACTTAAAGGTTCCCAAAGTTGCATTTCTATGCATGAATACAATTGAGGAATTGTCTTATGTATATATTAATGATATATTTCAAGAGTAAAGGAAGTACGAAATATGACTTCCAATAGTTGACAAAGACACATCATAAACACGCCAAAATGCATGATGCTAGCATGATCATAGTGCACCAGAGTTGTGCATATGAGATGTCATAATTCACCTTGATATGAGAAATAAACACGTTCCTCATATTGGATAAAGGAGCTGTAAAATTGTAAACGTGGAAGACAGTAGACCCTTGAAAAAGGTGTCTAACTCTTGCAAATAGAGCTACAAACTTTGATGAAAAATAGTAGACCCTTGAAACATGTGTCTAGCCCTTGAAAAATGAGTTATAAACTTTTGAAAGAAAATTAATGATAAATAGTAAACCATGTCAATTATGTGCATCCCTTGAAAGATAATCTAAATTATTGAAGAGAGCATAAAAGCATAATGTGAATATATGAATTCCTGGGAAATGTTATTCAAAGAAATTCTTGAGAATGCTTTTCTCTAAAGGCCTTATGTTTTGATATGATCAATGGTAACATGGAAGGACCATCTAAACCATAATCGGATGGTATAGAGTCACAAAATCTTATATATTGATATATCAAATGAGCCAAGGGTATGTTGTAAGCCACTAAGAAGGGCATATATATGTGAATATTAGATTTAAATACTTGAGAGTGCATTATTTTTTTTGCACTAGGCTCATGTGTATGAGTTGTGTAAAGTTATGTTGACAATTCATGACTAGTAAAAGGATATTTCTCTTATGCGAATATCAAATAGACCTTGGGAGCAAATTGAATCACACAAATTTATAATCCTTTATATGATAGAAAAGAAATGTGTGAGACTCAAGTGACTATATAAGTTATACTTAGTGAATTATTTAATGGTGATATAAGACTTACCATCTGGTAAGGTGATGTTTCTCAATAAACATATTTCACCATTGTTCTCCCTTTTCATCAACATTAAGATGATGATGGTTGATGACATATTTATGGAATGACTATTGGCATATATTCATATATGTCAAATTCAGAGGGAGAATCTTTATGTGGTTATGGTTTCTTCTTCGCTTTGATTTTTGTCCCTCAGGGTTTTTCCGAGCAAGGTTTTAATAAGGTAACATATCAAAGTATTTCCTTACGAAGAAGAGTGCTATGATATTTATTGTGAAAGTGCCATTTCTTGGCGTTCAACGAAGAAAACTATAGTAGCAACTTCAATCAAAACATTCCGAATTGATTGCTCAATATGAAACAGGAAAAGGATGCATGTGGCTCAAATCAGTCATCTATCATCTATTAAGTTCTCGTGGTTTTCAACCAAATCTAGAGACGCTAAGTGATATATGAAGATAATGTTGTCCGCATTGCACAAATTAGAGAAGGATACAATAAAGGCAATCGAACCAAGAATATATACCTAAATTCTTCTCAACCCATCAGCTTCAGACAAGGGTATTCTTGATGTTCGCAAGATTCAGTTCGATAAGAATCTAGTTGATTTATTTACCAAGCGACTACCTACAAGAGTTGTAAGAAGTTTGTTCATGATATTGATATGCGACATCGAAAAGACTTTTTGTTAAATTAAGGGCGAGAGAGACATTTTAAACTGCACTCTTTTTCTTGATCATTATTTTTGTCTGAATGGGTATTGTCTGGCAAGGATTTTAATGATGCAGTATAATAGGATGTACATCCAGGGGATGTTGTATATCACCCTATTTAATGGATGTCCACATGTCTTTTGGTCTACCTAGACCCTTCATTAGTATAACTCTCGAAACCTCCTCTAGACTCTTTATTTGTGTAACTGTCAAAGATCTTTGATGTTTGTATTCCCACCTTAGTAATGGGTCACTCAAAGATTCGGTAAATGATGCTATCTTGTAGTATAAGGACGTGATATGGAAGAAGAAATACTGAAGATATTTTGCCAATTTTCCCTTCCTTTTTTTATACTCTTTTGTTCTCTCAATATTATAAAGCTCTTTATGTTCTTGTTCACTTAATAGATAATATTTTAGCTCAAAAAATATTATGGAAAGTAAGAAATACTAAATATAAACTATCTTATCTTTGTTTGTTATATTTAAATTTGTCATAAGTACACCGGATTCATAGGTTTCTAAAAGTAATCTATATTGGAGACGATGTTTCAGTTTAAGATACACAATGCACCGCATAATAAACCCTATAAATTAAAAGTAGCAGCTACTAATAACATTTGACACGATTTATTAGTAGTACAAGTTGGCTAGTGGAGGACTTATATTTCACATTATCATCATAAGACATCATAAAGTGCAGATAGCTAATTTGCTAAACCCGATTTTATTGTTAAGTGTCATTCCACTTTTCCACCCTTTTTTACGCTTTTGAGTTAGGAAGCCAATTAAATTTAGCCAACTCAGCTTAAAAGTTAATACGCTGCTGTATCTAGCTGGATTGACAATGCTTTTTGGACAAGGAAAGTCCAATATCAAAAGTGTTGGAAATAATCGACATCCAAAGATCCGTTTTCATAATACTCTCTAATATGAGATTAGCCAGTAGATTATGATTGGATCTTGCGACAGTACTGGATTGTGTGTGTTGATGTTTTTTTATTAACAAATCTGTGTAACATACTGTGATCTGAGTGCGTGACTCAATCACTTGAAGACAATGTGAACAGAAGTATGAAGGTAGCGGCTAAGAATATTTCTGTTAGAGAAATCTTAGGAAGTATCTTGCCTTAGACGTTAATGAGAATAAAATCTAAACAGATTTTATTCTCTCACTTCAGATTTTATTTATCTTCTATATTATTATTTTGTTTTAGATTGTAATTAGCGTTAGCTATTTAAGTAATGTTGTTCATAGGAACAAATTACGTTTTGAGAGTGAGACATCTTTAGAACAGAGAGTATTCTCGTGAGAACTGCTGTAACGATTTAGGAAGAGAGTGACTCTAGGATCGATTACGTGTTTGCACAAGGAAAGCCTGTTTTCCTTGTGAAGTTTTGGTATCGTGCTAGATACGAGTTAATATAGTGAAAGATTCACGTGTATCTACACTCTCACCTCTCTATTAGCTACACTTATATCTTCTGAGTTCGTCGTCAGTCAGTTACTCACAGATAAACAAACCTTGAGTAACTACCTCACTAAGTGAAATACCCCTAAATATTAAACGCATAAAAATCATAACGCGTTTTACAATATGGATATAAAATAACACACGAACAATTAAATCTAGTTTATATACATATGTGCGAATACGAAGATACACGTATGTAACGTTACGATATCGTAACGTTGTAATATAAATGATAACGTCGCATAACTTTGTGACAAATAAATAAATATATAACGCGGTATATTATATAGTCTTACATATCTAAATACTCAAGTATAACTTATAAAAAAAAGAAAGAAAAAGGAGCAAAGACGCTCCCGCTAAGGTTCGAACCCGAGACCACCCATACTTTCCTCAAGTGCTTAACCGGTTGAGCTATGCTCGATCTCAGTAACTAATGCCAACGATTTAAAACTAATACTGAAGCTGCTATGGTAACGAGACAAAAAAAACAAGAAAGAACCTACTGCATCGCTATCTTCTTCTCCTTCCTCGGCGTAACTACAGATCGAACAAGAAAAAAAAACAGAGAAATCAAGAATTTCCAACTCTCAGACACAACGTTATTTCTCTTCCAAATTGCCCATACCTCTCGGCTCTGTCCGAGAACAACAGGAAAGGAATTAACTAACCGGAACATAATATTCACCTCAGGATATTCCCCTCTCAGATTCCCACGCAGTGTGCTCCTCCCTAACTCCCACGAAGTCAGTCTCTCAACTTTTCTCTGTGGCCGCATTTAAACTACCCAACAGACACATAGGCATGGCAGAGAATGGTTTTCACCTTCTCCTAAACTCCCATGTACCAGAATTGTGCCCTCTTAAACCTCCACGCATCAGAGACCATGTTTTTATTGTTTCTTAATTTCCACGAGGCATTTCATTGGAACTTTATCCCACTGCCAGTTAACCGGTTTTCTCGCACTCAGTCCTTCCTTGCCCTGTGCCACCTGAATAACTTTCCTTCTCAGTCATTCTTATCTTCATGCTTGCATGCCCACGCAAGTAGCAACTCAAGGGTTCTCTACTGTCTCTTGTTTTCCTTTGCCATACGAGAAGGTAAGCCAAGCTCAGGACTGTACTCCTGTCTCAACTGACTTTCTTTTTCCCCTGATCAAACACTCACTGTTCTACCTTGTTGTTTTTTGTCGAAAGGGAACTGCTACATCATTCACGAAACTCTCCTTGTAAATCGATGAACCCAAGCACCTTGATCCTTGCGGCCTGAGTGATCTGATGTTCAAGCTCCAGGAAAGCAAAGGAAAACTAAATCAATCTAGCCAGAGTAGTAACAGGTAAAACTTTAGCAAAGGTTCCCTCTCTGATTAAGTTCCGTCTGAGTTCCCATGCACCAGCCTTGCTAAACTTCTACTTTTGTCATGCAAGAACACTGCATGCCACCTACTGCTAGAGTCCTGAGGAAAACTGAAGCTAGAACCTCTCCAAGAAACTACCGAGGTAAGATCATGAAACAAAAACAAAACAACATGGGTAGACTAGTTCTTTTTAGCTTGGATTTCTGTTTCAAACCTACCCACTGAAATTCAAGTTCATTGCCTTCCTACTCCAGCATCGCAGGCTGCTCTACCCTAAAGATAATCAGACAAGGAGTCCCCCCTTATACAACAACACCTGGGTCTGAATTCTAGTTCAAGGTACTTTTCACCCTGATAACTCTCCCAGATTCTCCAACCTTGTTTCTCTGCATACTATACTCCTAGAAGTGACAGGAAGGTTTAGTGGACTTGAGAAAGGATTTAAAACAATGCCTACACCCTATACTAACCTGGTATTTATACGTGAGGAAAGTTAAGACAGAACTGTGAATGAAATGAACAAACAGAAGGGGAAGGTAGAAGAAAAGAAAGAAGAAAACTACTCCTTTTTTTCGGTTCTGTTTCTGTGACCAGTGGAACTCCACTTGTAAAGTTTCAGTTAGATAACAATTGTGGTTTCTGTTTAAAATCTCAAGTCTTGACCAAACACCGACCCACATAACCCACCTAATTAACTTATATACATTAGGGAAACCAGAAATCAAATTAAAAGAACAGGAGAAGCTTATAATAGAAATGATAACTTATTTCAGATTTGAAGTTTGTGTTTCTGTAATTAACTTCTCAGAAGCTGTGTAAGGTTAGTATACTCTATAGGGTCGAGAAGGTATTTAAAACCTTGTTGATGCACAGGGCTAATTACCCACACGTGGGAGTGTTTTACAGGAAAGAAAAGAAAACTAACCTGATGCATCAAGTGTAGAAGAATAAACTGAAGTGTTTCGGTTTTATTTCCAGTACCCCAGACTGGTGTAAAGAAGTTTAGAGTTGTAGACAGTAGTGTTTTGGGCCTGTTGGAGCTTAGGGGATATCACACACTACACTACTCAAGTTGGTAATGAGAGAAAACTGTAACACAATTCATGAGCCACCAGAAAATAAAGGTGGAGTTATCAGTTTATAGATTCAGTTTTCAGCTAAGTTCAGTTGTTCAGTATTTCAGATTCTGTAACTTCTCCTCCACTGTGTAACCAAATTCAGAAACAGTGTGAATGTTGTGTAGGTCGAAGCTTGAGCTTAAAAGACTTACTAAGATACTTAAATCAATAACTAACCCAGGTTGAGGAAAAAGGAAACTGAAGGATAGGTCTATAAATGAAAGAAAAACAGAGAAGAATAAACCAGTTCATGCTTTTAGTTTGTGTTCTTCTGATTTCTGTCTTCCGTATAACTGAGTTACAGGAGTTATATGAGTGTGACATAGGGGTTAGAATGCAGTTGGGAACTTGTTGATTGATTTAACTAAGAGTGTCCACACTGTGGGAGAAACACAAAACTTCACAACAGCTGAAACTACACCAGAAACAGAAGTATAAAATTGCTGCATCTGTTTCCTTCTCTTCTAACTCCTTTCTTTCTGGTTCATGAACTGAGTTTCCAATTTTCCTCGCCTGTCTAGTAATTAGTTGGGCTTCTTACTACAGCTTTAAACCTCAACACAGACCCCAGGCAACTAGACAAAACTGCTGTGAAGTCCCCACACTGAATCGAGAAAGAAAACTGAAACTAGTAACAGCTAGACATCAGTTTCTGGATTATTCATGCCTCTGTCTATTAACCTACTGAAGTAATCCAGCTGCTATAATGGCTTAGTGACCAACCTAAAAACTTATTAGACGTGGGGCTAACTGTAAGAGGACTGGGAGACAGATTGATAACAACAAAAAAGGAACAGAAGTAAACCACAGAAGAGTGCAAGAGTTGGTTATCGGTCCTGATTTATTGTCCTGGGTTATCTGAGAGCTAGAACAATAATAAAATACCTAATTAAGTAACTAAAGCAGTTGAGGAAAATTAAGAAGTAGATTAGATAACAGAAGCAAAACATAAATGAAATAGGAGAGGAAGAAGATATCAGTCTCGGTTTATCAGTTTCTGAAATTCCTTATTTCAGTAAGGGTGAGTTTCTGTAACTTTAATAACAATTGCCCTGGGTCTGTTGGAACTTGATGTCGAGGTAAACCACTTAACTAATGAGGGAAAACAACTTGGAAGGGATTTAACATCAGGTTTGAGAACAAATAAAAGTAACAAAAGAGAGAACACCAGATGGTGGTTTCAGTTTCTAATATTTATGCTTCAGTATAAGGACTGCACCAGTGAGTTTAATGGGACTGTCTAGGTGGTTTTGGGTGTGAAACACAGCAAGAACACATAAATAAGTAAGTGAGTATCTTGAGATAAATTGGGAGTACGGGGTAAGTCATAACAGATAAAGGTATAAGTAAAGCCATGTGAGGATTTTCTGTTTCAGCTTTACAGTTTCCCTGAAACAATGGTTGTTGTGCAACCAAGTGACAGAGGGTGTATAAGGGGTTGTGTTGAGAGAGTTATGAGCTTAAAGCCTTGCAAACTTAACTAACTAAACGTGTTAACACTTTGGGGAAAACTGAAGTCAAAATCCAAGAGTAAAGAAAAGAAATAGAAGTGGTGATATCAGATTTGTGTTTCAGTTTTTATGGGATTTCTGTTTTTGTGTGACTCATCACAGCAACTATTTGGGTGTCTCATTGGTTTGGTTTTGAGTTAAAACCTTATTAACACCTGTAACTAGCTGAGTAGACACAGTGGTAAAGGATGAGACATCGGTCGAACTGAATAAATGCAAGAACCAAGAGAGCATGTGTAGAGTGTTGTGTCAAATTTCATTGATATTATAGTTTCTGTATAACTAGACTTCAGAGGTACTATAGGGGTGATGTTAGTTTAATAATGAACTCAAACAATGCTAATACCTAACTAATTGATGATACAACTTGGGAGAGAGTAAGCTTTGGCTGATATGGAAAAGGAGTGGTTATGTGAGGTTAAACCCCAAAATTATGTGCGGTTTTACAAATTCGGGATTTCTGTATAAATAAGTTTTAAGGGTATCTTGGAGACTATATTATTATGATAATAGGGTTAAAATGTTGCTAACCTATTTAGCTAAGGAGGGAATACACTCTAAGCAAGTTAAAGCTACCTTAGTTAAACTTGTTACAATTTATCGTTTAACCCTCTAGAATAATAGCTAGGGGGAGTACTTATTTAACGCATATAACGATGAGGTAAACGTCTTAGGAGTTAGATAATAATCTAAGGTGAGTACTTGGGAAGTTCTAAGGTTAAAAAAAATTACCGTACATTAAACGACTCACTTAGGGATAACCCCTGGTATAAATAAGATAAACTAGAATAAAATGTCGTCACATGAAATCATGGACTGACACATTGTTTAATCAGCGTTAGGGTCGTAATGAACGCCGACCGGAACCCGTGTGTGAGACGACATTTGCCTCTGAATAAGTATGGACATGTGTGGTTCGTATGTTGCCGTGTTACACGGCTTGTGTGCTGTGTGCTTTGTTTGACAATGACTATAAGACTATAGCTTGAAATTGGACTGCTTCTTGTGGCTTGCTTATATGGTTGTTATATATCCTTGTGACATATTACTTGCGCGCACACAGTAGTTTAGTCCCTTTCTCGTTTCTGGAACTCGAGATGAACCACAACGAACTATGAAAACAAAGAAAACTCTATAAGGGGAACTCCTCTCTAAACCATTGAGGACGTACCATGACACCCACTCTGATGTCTATTCATTAATGACAATGAAGAGCAAATCTCAATTGGTGGGACACGACGAACCACGTGGACAAACAAAGAACTATACAAAGAGAAAACTCCTCTCTAACTATAGAGGACCGCTAATGACACCCACTATGGTGTCGAGATTATAATGATAATGAAACGAAAAGTACCAACTGGTGAAACACGAGAACAACCCGGGAAGACAACAGCTCGGGCCGCGCGGTATGGATGATCGGGAGTTGGCATCTGTATCAGATCCTTCGACCGTCTATGGTGGAATATATTTTGGGGATCCATGGGTGACCCCACTTTCTCAGCACATCCTGGATTCTAGAGGTGACTCCGCTTTCTCGACCCTGGGTGTCGGGAATGGGGGAGTGACAAATTGGTGGAGCTTATCCTGGAGTCTAGAGGTGACTCCGCTTTCTCGACCCTGGGTGTCGGAATGGGGGACTAGCTATGGAGGAGACGTCCTCCAACGTGCGGTGATAAAAGAATTCCCAAACAATCCTTAAAGAAACAAGGAACGATTAGCACCTACATAATGAAGTCTCGGGATCTAATCTATTTTCCTGACTCGGTGCCAGAGAGTAAAGGAAAACTTGTGTAATGAGACCAAGCAAACAAGAGAAAGTCACAAATGTGATCCTTTAAGAAACAAGGAATGAATAACCCTACATAACAAAGTCTCGGGATCTAACCTACGTCCCCTGACTCGGTGCAAGAGAAGGAGGAAAAACATGTGTAATGAGAACAAGAAAAACGATACGTAATCTCTTGAATGATCCCATAGTGAGGATCGACGGTATAATATACCTGCACACACGTCCTATGAATTACTTGGTTGTTGTTGCTACGTTAACAACTTATTGTGCTGGGTTGCGTGTTGACATTGCTATGCTACTTGCAAGTTGTGCTTGGTTGCTTTTGATATTGCTATGCTACCGATGAGTGTGTATGGTATCATGATGTGCTGATGTGTGCTTTACTGCTTTATTATAGCATTTAATTGACTTAATAATATTCGACCAAGTAGTCGTGTGGCCCGGTAACATGCGGGCTTCACACGTTCATACTCGGCATAGTTTTGCCAAGTCCTTTATTTTTACAGGTATGAAACGGGAAACAGACGGAGAGTAGGCAAGGGCGACTACCATAGGGGTAGTTCGTACGGGCAAGACTTTCGTGTAGTATGTTTAATGTAGGAGTTGTGTTATGTAACACTAAACCCTTGTGGTAAGTTTCGGGTTGTGTTGTTAAGTTATTAACTATACCGTAGACGCTCGGTACTTGGTTGTACGTTATGTTGTATTTGGACTTCGTTAAGGTTGGACTTCCAGTCATACAGACCGTAACTTGGAGTTGGTATTGTGGTGGAGTCAACCACGTGGGTGGTTGGCGTCTGTGACACCCGGATGGAGGTTATACCGCTGCAAGCTAGTTTACATTATCGTCGGGCGTTTCATTTAATCTAGGGATGTTTTATTCGGGGTGTTACACTAAGAACCTACGTTACAAGAACCTACAGTGTGCACTCCGATTAGTGTTAGTGAAAACAAGCCAATGGAACTGCAAATGTATATAAGTTTAATAATTAATTACTAACACTTTTCATGATTTATTGTCTATTAGCTGACACAGTTATCCGAATGCTCTCTAAGTTTACTCCCTAAGACGGGAGAATAGCCCAAGCAATGGGGAAGTTCAGCCCGACTCCTCCTCTCCACTCCCCTGTAGCATGCAAATCATTGCACTATAGGGTTAGGAGCCGCCCACGTCTCCGCCCGTTCAGATTCTCTTCTACCTTATTACCTCCCTCCCGTTAAACTTTGTTGTTGTTTTTTGTTTTCCTTTCTTCACCGCCACCGCTTCTTCTAGTTTTACTCTAGCTTGCTCACTTTGTCCCCCTCTCTTTCTCTTCATGGTGTGCCGCCTTCGTCTGCTGTGTTTCTTTCCTTTCGTATGGCTACCGATCCTTTCTTTAATTCTCCATTCGGGCTGGAACGATGTCTTATAGGCAAGTTGATTGCTCACCCGAGAATCTCCCGACCACTCTTCGCCATCCACTCTCGGACCGTAGTCCATTCTCGGATTGTGGAGTCCTTTATCCTTTAATTCACCAAAGTGGAATCTGACATCTTTATCATTAAGTTTGAAGTGATTGGAGCCTTGCATGCAGTTCTCGTCCGCAGTCCGTGGCATGTCAACGACTTCTGCTTCGCCGTTTGATGTTTGGAAGCTGGAGTTGCTATCCCGCATCATAAGTTTAGATGGGTTCCATTTTGGGTAAGAATTCGATGTCCCTTCTCCTCTTTGTAATGGTAAGTTTGTGGAAATGGCTACAACTAAGATGGGCCAATTCTGTGGCATCATGGATGATCCTGCTTCATCGGAATTAAAGTATTTGCAGCTCAAGATTATGGTGGATATTACCCGTTCAATTCTCCGGTGCATGTCGTAGGTGGACGACAAATTCTTCATCTTTATATTTCATATGATTGTATGCCACAAATTTGTGCAAAATGTGGGTTGTATACACATACTTCCAAGTTATGCCCTAGTGTGCTTAAGGGCGAAAATTGGAGCCTTTCAGGTCTTGGTTGTCCACGAGATTTTTTCTGGCACGACCAACTACAGAAGGCGACGCATCAACTGGAGACTTGGATGCGCAGGGTGTATAGACCCAAAAATTCTCACCCACATAAAGCAAATTCCAGAATAAGAAATACAATAAGAGGGGTCGTCGCCTTTCTTTTTCAAAACGTATTAGCGTGCGTGCTGAAACGAAACCATCATTTTAAAGCATTTCATAAAAACATGATTTTCCGAAAATGAATTTGCAAATGACAATCCGGTTTTAAACTCATCACGTTTTGAATCTTATTTTTAATTGTATTACATACTTTCATGTCATCAGATTAATCATCTCTTTTTATTGTGTATACTTTCTTTTGGATTCGTCGTGTTTTTAGGAGAGTTATCCAGTTGAATTCAGAGCTCTTGCATTATTTCTCGCATGTGTATATTGAAATCCGATCTAGCATAACTGGTTAAGGTATTTGTCATACAAGCCATTGGTCCCGGTTCGATTCTTGACACTAGCAAAAGATGTTCTTGTTTTTTTGCTTCAGCTCGCATTGATTTGTTTTATTTATTCCGTTACTATGTTTACTGAATGTTGCCATTGCTCAATCGGTGAAGCGTGTGAGTCAGTAGGGGTGTGATACCGAGTTCGATACTCAATGGGAGCATTTTCCCTTTTGAGCACCGGTTTTTTTTTATTTCCTTCCCCTCGTTCAACCAAGCATGGCCCAGGCCCATCCGGGTTTTAGTTTGTTCTTTGACAAAGCCCACACTAATAAAGCCCTAACAGACATATGTCTACCTCTCATTATAAAAACAATCTTCAAAACCCTACAGTGAGGCACGTTTTACTGGCAAGCGGTAATCCCCAACATTCTTATTCCTCTGGTCTGTTTGATTTCCTTTTTTTGATTGCAATTCCCGGTGTTCAAACTCAAACGAAAAAAAATTCAGAAACCTTCTTCTTCTTCTTCTTCGGAATCTCCGTCCTTCTTCGAATCACCACCAACTCTTTGCCCCTTCGCCTGAAGTTCTTCGCGACACCACATTCATCTTCTCCATCCTCCTTCCTACCGCTGCCGCCGAGCTTTCGCCCTCGATACTCCAGAGACAGAGTAAGCGTCTTCTTTCACTGGCTCTTCCCCTTATCTCTTCTGTTTCAAGCCTTCTCTCCGTCACGGTTTTCTCTCTTTCTTTCGTTTTCTTCTTGCTTTTGAAGACTATGTCAAGGAGAACTCGAACTGAGGATGGTGGATAACTGTGGTTCAGTCGAGAAATTTGTTTCCGACGTAAAACCCATCTTCATCACCTCTGGCCCTTGTTTTCTTCCTTTCAAAAAAAAATGAAGGCAGGCCTCGAAGGATTTGGTTTCGCAGGCGTTTGACTTCGGGTTTTGAACATTTAACTCTGGTTTAGGCTTGTACCCATCTTCCTCTAACGTATTATTCTTCCTTGTTTGCTTATTCAAGAGGAGCGAGTGTGGTTTCGGTAATCATCCCGACCATAACTCTCATTCGCTCCTCCGTTTATCATTTTCTTGTTCTTGATATATTTGGTTTCGGTTCTAAGCTCTACCACCACTGCTCCTGGCCTGGTATGAACTTTGTAGTTCACGAACAGGATAAGAAAACGAGGCTTAGTTTCAAAAAAAATACCTGAGCATTCCCCCTCAGTTTTCTTTACGGCCTTTTCCTTTTGCTCCTACTATTAACTGTCTACCTGTCATCCGTTTACAATGGCTTTGAGCATCTACTCTGTACCTTTTTTTAGTTAATCGAATCTCAATCTGCATTCTGTTATGAAGAACCGACCTATCTCAGATTCTAGCTCGATTTCTGTTTGAAACTAACCGGCAGACATTATACTACTACTAGACCATCTTCTGACTATTTCTGTGTTGCGGAAGTCACGCGGGTGTGTGATTTGGCCTGGGTTCGTGGTGTATTTGGGCTGATGATTCGAAACATATTCCTGGCCATACCCGCTTACAGATAACATCACTTTCGAGATTCTGTCTCATTTCATTTTCGTTTCTGGCATTAGTTTTATGGCTCGGTACTGATAATACATGCATGCTTGCGGGTGGTGTTTATTTCATGTGCTTCTCAGGAAAACATCGGGGTTCCTCCCCCTGGTATTTTGTCTATCACCTCATGGCTTCTTTGATTTGTCCAACGAACATGTTCATTTGAGTATTGGACTCACCTTATGACCATCTGTTATGCATGCTTGGTATTTGGGTTCTGGCACTTGATCCTCTGGCTGTTTCATAAGCGTATTCCGTGCAAGATTGTTCTCTGTCTGGGCTTTGAGGTAATAATGCTGGGGTTTAAGCGTGAATAAGAAGAGGCCACTATATCTTAGCACTCCTTCAGGTTTTTAGGACTGATAATGCAAGCATGAGTAAATTCTGGATTGATCTTGTGGGATATGGATAGACATGTGGGGGTGGTCTGAATCAACAGCAAGTCTGAGTGTTAAGCAGGAGAAAGTGTTCACTCCTTTAGCTAACCCTTCTGTTCGTTAGATTTTTTTTCAGAATAATCAATCTGTAGTCATTAGTATACCTGTTTAGATTAGGATTTATAAGTTGCTTTTGCTAATAGTAAGAGGTTAAGGTGCAAAAATGGTAGATCTAGCTCCAATGCTCTGGTTGAAAGCTTTGACCTAATCATCACTAGAAAAGGCTAAACTAGGTTTATTGAAGAAATGTAGTTAATGTTTCTGTTTGGATGCGTAGTGCCTAAGTATCTTGAGTTTTGATTTTCTTTCTGTTGTAACTTCTTTATCCTTCGGCAAGTTTTGTTTAGTAACCTGTTTGTTGTGTGTAATTAATCTCTGATAGCGGCATTTGTTTATCTTGCTCATCAGTCGGATTCTTTGTTTATTCTGATTATGGATTCATTCTCTTATCATGTGTATAATACCTTGTCTCTTTTATCGCATTTTCTCTATTATGTAAACCCTAGATGGCCCCTAGGTTACCCCTTTTATCATTTGATCAAAGTTTTGGAAGGTACCCCACAACTAGCTCATTTCTATTTGCTTGGTGGGGAGCAATACCATCCAAAATTTGAATGTCTTTTAAGCCTTTGAGGGTACCCCACAACTAGCTCATTTCTATTTGCTTGGTGGGGAACAATACCCTCCAAATCTTTGAAAGCCTATCCCAAACCACCCCTAATTTCACTAAAAAACTTTACCCAAAAAAAAAGAATGAAAAAGAAAGAAGAACTTTGAATTCAGAATTCATTTTTCGCTTCAGTCTACTTTAGGTCTTTTCATTCGTTAATCATCCAAAAGTTCAACCCTTGGTCTCATTCCAAAATTAGAATTGTCTCTCAAAATATTACTCCATTTAGTTTTCAATAATCATCAAAAAAAAAAAAGAGCCATTTCAAAATTCTTTTGTTCAGAATTGGGTTTTATGAATGGAGGTCCAAAAGCCCAGACCCATCGGCCCAATCCAAACATTAGCCATACTTGGCCCAGCAGCCCAAGTCCGGCCAGACCTAGCAGCCAATTCCGGCCCAGGCCCATAGCCCATATTTGACCCACATCGGCTCAAACCCCCCCAAAAAAAATTTGGCCCGCAGCCCAAAATCGGCCCAAGGTGAAGACCAACCTACTTAGCCCATCACAAGTCCAGCAGGCCCTCAGGCCCAACCCGAGGCCCAAAACCAAGGCCAAACCGAGGCCCAAAACCCAAGGCCCAAACCCGAGGCCCAAACCTAAGGCCCAAAACCCGAGGCCCAAAACCCAAGGCCCAAACCCGAGGCCAAAACCCAAGGCCCAAAACCGAGGCCCAAAACCCAAGCCCAAACCCGAGACCCAAAATCCGAAGCCAAAAACCCAAGGCCCAAAACCCAAGGCCCAAAACCCAAGGCCCAAAACCCACCAAAAGAAAGTCCAAAACCATAAAAGACCCATGTCTCAGATAAGGCCCAAGTCCACAAAGCCTAAGTCCACAAAATCAAGCAAGCCTAAGTCCACAAAAATCAAGTTAAGTCCACAAGAATCAAACCTTGAACCAAAAGTTGACCTTTGACCAAAACGTTGACTTTGACCAAAAACTTTGACCTTGACCAAAAAAAGTGTTGACCTTGACCAAAGACATTGGCCTTGACCAAAAATGTTGACCTTGACCCAACTTTGACTCAACCCGAACTTAATCTAGTTCAAGCCTGAACCTCAATCCCAACCGAACTCGAACCTCAATCCAATTCAAAACTCGACCTTAACCCAAATCCAATTCAACCCAATTTCATTCAATCCAATTCAAATCCAATTCGTTTTCAATTCAACTCAATTCAATTTCGACGCATTCACTTCAAACTCGACTTGTAAAGTCCTTTCAAAAATCCAAAGTATCTCCTTTCTCGAATTTCAATCAGCCATTTTATTCAAACTTCATCAAGTTTTCAAAAGAAACCATTTTGTGGAATTTTAAAGGAAAAACTCTTCTCACATCACAGAAAACTCTCTCTCAAACGCAGAAAGTTCTTCTCACATATACAGAAAGTTTTCTCCTAAAACATTTCTCAAAATCAGTGTTTCTTCATCGAGAATTCCGAACAACTTCAAAAGTTTTCAAATTTAGTTTTCAACTCAAATAAACCGTTTTCGGGGAACAGGAAATGTCTAACACTTTCAAAACGTTTTCTCCTTGGTTGGACATCGTTTGTCTCCCTTCTAAAATAAAAATCCGAGGCGGGGCACTGGGGTCATAACCTCCCTTGTCGCAGTCTGGATCTCTTTAGGCGGGGCATTAGGGTGACAAACCTCCTCTAATTGCAGCCTAGATTTTTACAAGGGGGGGAAGTAACGACCTTCCTAGTTGCAGCCGGGATTTTAAAATCGTCTAGCTCCCTTCCATTCGATTTCAATGTTTTCAGTCTTTAATGTTTTAAAACCCGGGAGTTAGAGACGTTATTAGGGTTCGACCGAGAACATCTCATTCATGGTGTTCTCTCCATCCTATTTTTCGACATAAATTCATTGCCCCATCTTTCGAGCCTCGGCACTTACCATTAATTAAGTGTCGTATTCGAGGGGGTACATAGGGTAATCCCTCGGGATTATCCGCCCCTTTACAACAAAAATGATTTTTCGGTTTTAAAAACTTTAAGAGAGACAATTTTGACAATCATTCCTCCAAACAACTCAACCCATCATCATCTCATTTCAAATCCCGAAATATCCCAAAACCTCAACTCTTTTCGAACCTCGAACTCAAAAACCAGGATCTCTCCCAAATTCCAATTACCTCACATACTCAAGTCATCATTCAAACTCCAAGTCACCTTAAACTCAAATCATCTTGCAAATTCTAGCTTCTCTCAAGCTTCCAAAGTCTCATAGGCCCAAGCGCCTCACAGACTCGAACACTTCAATCTCTCCACCATTTTAAGATTCAAACGTCTCACAGGCCCGAGCGCCTCATAGACTTCGATATCTCTTTTCACCAAATGTCTCACAGACCGGCGTCTCACAGACTCTAACCTCCCAAAACCCGAAACTCTTGAAACTTCAAACCCTTCTAAATGTCAACACTACAAATATCTTCAAGCTCCACAAGCATCAAAACCAACAAACCAAAGCCCTGAACTACGTAAGGTCTGATCTCAACAGGGAGTTGAGTACGTAGGCAGCCCATCTAGGGTGCGACCCCATTCCAAACAAAAAACCCTTTCCCCTTCTGAGGTGGTTCTCATATCTCTTAAACATTCAAACCTTCTTCGGTTCCCACAAACTTCAAACCATCAGACTCTAAGTCTTGTCTATTCACTCAACCTCAGACTTTTTCCAAATCTTCATTCTATACTCATCTGAATTCCCCAACTCCTCTATTGGTGCTAGCTTGACAGAAAAGCTCGCCTCATCCACTCTCTTTCTCTCTTCCGTCCTAAATCATCCTTGGCTTTAAATTGAATCTCTCTAAAAAGGTTTTGAAAGAAGACAATCCCGACAATTGGAGACCGAGGTTTCCTCGGGCACCAATCCGAAGTCGTGGTCGTTGCCACTTCTGAGGGGTGTAACCCAGTACGAACCCACAATGGAATCTCTGACATGACCAGATAAGTCCTATCCATAAGCAACAATCAGAGTCAACCAACGGTTCTTAGAACCCTCATTCCCTTCCTTCCTAGTATCGTAGGTCAAACTAGGTGGCGACTCTAGTCAATCTCCGCCCTTAGGGCATAAGTCCGCGTGGGAGCCCATTGAGAGCGGGTGTAGTGCTCCCTAGCATTCCCATAAGCTTTCTGGGAAAGACGGACGATGTAGTAGGTATTTGAGGGCTGCCATGAATAACGGGTTTTCACCCTCCACAATGGCATTTTCTAGGATCTAGACTTTTCAGTCAAGAACCATATTTAGATAGACCCCCCTCATACCGAAAAATCACCCTCCACAGAATGGCGACTCTGCTGGGGAAAACTTGAGTAAGTTTTTCTCAAACTCAAGGAAGACTGAACTCCATTCAAATTGTCGGGACTTCCCCACTTCTTTCAAAACCTTCAAGAGATTCTTTTCAAAGCCTTTAGGATTATTCTACTCCACACTTAGAGTGTGTATCTGATGAGGACAGATAGGATTTATTAGATCCTCAACAAACATTGCAACAATTGGGTTAATAATTAGCTCACACTTAGAAAGAGACATTTAGGACTGAATAAAGCTAACTTCCCTTTAGGTTAATAAACAACCAATTTGGAATCACTATCCTCAAGATAAAACTCTTAGCAAATAGGTTGTTGCTAACTTCATTTTGGTTTATTTACTGCTTTCATATTGCGATTGTGGGGTGCATGGGTGGGTAGCTTAGGACATGCATTCCTCTGTGTCACCCGATTTACCCACGATGTCACGGGATCCCGACCGGTCCACGGTTGATTCCCATGAGCTAGGGTCACTCTCTCAGTGAACAAACCCACGAGGCGGTACGATCTCCGATCAACACCTCGGGCTCATGATCCAAAAATATCCTCCATTATCCGAGTCAAAGCCAGCATATAGTGAACTCTGAGCTTTCAGTGTCCAGCTACCTGATCCGGTGTAAGAGGTTTATGGGAGTCACCCCTTGTATGCCGCCTGTCTGACCACCCTTCTGCCTTACCCTGAAGATTGCATGGGCTCAGTTCTCCATTGTTCACCTGCACCACGGGTGTCTCTAAAGCCCAATGTCACGCTATACGTCCATAGAGGATCCCGTATTTACCGGATACCCATACATGGCACAACGTAGTCAGTGAATAATTTGGACTTTAGACACACCTGACCGTGCAGGGTGAGAGAGACCCGTTCCCATGCAATACTTCCCCGAGTTTCCCGAAAAGTGGGGTGTTGTCGGATCATCACTGGCCGTGGCGTATGTTTTCTTATCATCTCGGGTGTCCTGACCTTTCGAACTTAAGCACTCCGGACTTTCTTGATAACGTGCCCCGCAAAGGCATAACAGAGAAAAAACCCGAGAGATGAACAGTGAAGGGACGATGGTTCCCCCGGTGAAACGGAATCATAATTGACCTGGAAAGTGATTATCCCAACATTAACACTTACAGCTCCACATCAAATATAGCCACGATTTACTTTATGCTATACATGTGTGCAAACCACTTTTTCAAACCAGTCTGTTTTAGAACGTTCGGAATTCTCTTTCACATATCTTTTAAAGAGGTTTTACAAGCTCGTTCAATTTAAAGTCTCACCTTAGTTTTGCTCCCAAACATTTGGGGTTTTAAAACCCGTCACTTCATCCTTTAAAACCTTGTTATTTCCAAAACGATTTTCGGAAATAGATTTCGAAAAACCTACTTTCTACAAACGAATTTCAAACAACATTCTTCACCAGCATTATTTCTTAATGGTTTTCGAAAACAGTTTTCAAAGTGGATTTTCACAAATGTATTTCAAAATAAATGATTTAGTCCCCATGTCATGACCCGCTATTTTTGAAGTTCTGCCCACCTTCACGAGTAGCGGTCATTACCGTGGAGCGTACTAGTCATTTCGTGTTTTCACAAAAGTGGTGGATTTTCACATAAAATTTTGTGTTCGATCATTCATCTTTCCTTTCTCAAAAAAAAACATCCCCCATTCCTCTAGTCGGAGCAAGTAAAGCAACATGAAGATCAACTAGCGGATCGAGCTAAAAGCCAGAAGCACACCAACCCGTGCAGCTAGCCGAGCGACATGAAGATTAGCAACACCTATTCGAGTTCGAACTGTTGAAAATCAGAGGAACACCAGACCCGTTTTGTTGGGTCATGGTACTGCTTCACCGCAAGCGCCCAAAGACGAGTAAGCTGCCAACCGGGAGCCCGAAGGCGAGTGAGCAGCCAACCAGGAATCCGAGCGTGTGCAGTCAATTAGAAGCCTGAAGACAGACCAGCAAAAGTTCAGAAGAGGTTTAGCTCAAAATTCCCCTTTTAATGACTTTTTAGAATTGATGATGTATAGGTTTTCCCTATGATTCTTTTCTCTCTTGTCCATTTCTGAATAGATTACATGTATAGGTTTATACATTCTCCTTTGAATTTATTTAGATCAACGTGTATAGGGTTCCCTACTCCCTATTTTCTTTGCGAATGACCGAGTGTCAAAATTCATATTAAGAAAATCCGCCACTTTGAAAACACGGTTTTTTAAAATTGTTTTCCAAAACTCGGTTTCTTTTGGCATGCACGTCTTGTTTAAAGAAAGGAACAAACATGACGACCCTTCACGTTTTATCTATCACTCTCAAAACTTTGCTTTATGGGGTGAAATTTGCGGGGTGTCTATGGATATATCCCCTTTAAAAAATTGACGATATAAAGTGACGCTTATCATACGAATACTTCATGAATCTCACAACTTTTTCAAGATAAATAAAGATCATTTTTGCACCAACAATCATTCACATTCATCGCAGTAAATTTTTGTTTAACAAAACATACTGATATTACCTCTTCGCTTTCATTCTAATCCTTGTGCGTGCAGGTGTTCGTGACTGTTGGCAACTGGGAAGAAAGAAGACCAGTCTACCTATAGCAAGCAACGGCAGAAAAGATGGAGCGAGCCCCTCGGCATGATCAAGCAGTCGAAGGCCAATTTGTTCATGAAAGATTGATCCATGACCTTGCTGATGACTTGGAGAAAAACCTGAAGTTAGAAGATTTTGTCCAAAGAAGAATAACTAGGGTATACGCGGGGTCGGATAGCAGTTACAAGGAGTCTCCAACTTACTCTGCATATGATGCCTATGAGTTCGAGCAATGGACCCTCACGCTCTCTCTGTCCAAGTTCGAACAACACCAAACATGCCTTCTTCACTTATGTACAGTTCAACTCTGAGAACCCCACCCGCCACCAGAGAGAATTGGCAACCACAAATGGTCTGTGATAGGGGAAAGGCACAAGCCCCACCTTCCCCCATGGGGTATCCTGGCTTAAACCTCTCCTTGCCCACACAAGAATACGTGCTTCCTTGGCAAGTACCTCCTCACCTGTCGAATTCTAGCCAACATCCTCACCCAGGAACAACACTGCCCTCTCAATCTCTTGACACCGGCCACCTTGAGACAACGTATATTTCAAACCAAAACCTTGATCTCAAAGCGAGTCCAATGAAAGAATTAGTGAAAGAACTGAAAGCGGAACTAGAGCTAGCCCGACGCTTTAAGTCTGCAGGTTG
Organism: Limonium bicolor; assembly: GCA_023374045.1. Classification (NCBI taxonomy): domain Eukaryota; kingdom Viridiplantae; phylum Streptophyta; class Magnoliopsida; order Caryophyllales; family Plumbaginaceae; genus Limonium; species Limonium bicolor. The sequence continues at coordinate 283,978,397 of CM041776.1, forward strand.
GGAGCCAACTAACCCGTATCCGGATGCTCGTCTACAAAAGGGCATGAGTCTGCCTAAGATGGAGAAGTATGAGGGAATTGGAGACCCGAGACATCATATCGACAAATATGATAAACTCATGAATCTCCATGGCCTCTCCGACGAGCTGAAAGCCGCATGCTTTAGATTCTATCTACAAGGACCAGCATACTCATGGATTATGAGTATAGATCTAAACGGAAAGTCAAGCCAGGACCTGTATTTAGATTTCCTCTCTCAATACGGCGACAACTTTCATCATGAAGTTACACGTAGAGATTTAGAGGTCACATGCCAAAATTCTAACGAACCCGTGAGGGAGTTCATAAAACGGTGGAGGGTGAAGGCCGGACAAATGAATAACCGACCCAATGAGGAAGAGCAAGTGCGAATGGTAATTTCCGGGTTGAAAGATGTGTACCGACATCAGTTGAAATATCTAGGGATATATGACTTCAGACGACTGATGGCGGTTGTGGCTGCTATGGAAGATGCTGAAACCAAAGATCCAAAACCAATAATCATGCAAAGAGAGTACCATCAACCCAGACATGACTCTCAAAGACAGAATTCGGGTCTAGGAATGTCACTTGGTGAAGCCTGGAGAATTTTAAACGAGGGAGGTCACCTAGCACCTTACAACACCAGTTCAAGGGTGAAGAAGCTTGGGCCACAATTACATGAGTATTGTGACTATCATCGGATTCGCGGGCACGCCACCGACGAGTGCACCACACTGAGAAACGCAATCCAAGAGCTGATAGACAGAGGAGACGTCTCTTCTTTAGAGATAAGACGTCCATCCTAAGCCACGAAGGCGCATTTTCCTAAGGCATCACCGAGCTAGGCATGATCATGTACTAATCCATGGCGATAGTGGCAGAAAGTTGTGTAGTCATGTTTTCATTTACAATTGTCATGAAAGCGCATGAAGGGTTGCATCCCATCCCTCTCCCCTTTCTATTCGACCTATCCAAGAATCATGGGAAGAGCAAGACGATTTTATCATGTTGACTGATGCAATGTAGGAATTACCACTCCTTAAGCGGTCAAGGTTCGAATAACAGCTAAAACATGTGGGATCATATTTCTTCCAGGACCCACTTAGTAACTGACCATCTAAAGAGCCATTGGTGGCGAGGTGAACTTCGTGGATCCCCAACCAGAACCGACGCAAGCGAGACTAGGTGTAATCTTATCATTCATGCATTGCATCCAAAAAAAAAACATTCAACCAAAATCCAAAATTCAATCATTTTCATTGTCAATACATCATGCATCATATATACGTAGTAATTCCATATTACCACATCATAATGCATTGTAGATAGTTGCATCTTCATACTCCCGTATCGAAACAACATCTTTGGCAAAAATCTTGAGAGATTGATTGAACAGAGTGCGTGAACCACTAAACTCTCGACCCGTCGATGAACATAAGGGTCTAATCAAAATCAGCACCACAATCAAGTGAGTTAGTGTGCAAAGAGCGATATTTTCTCTTGAATTTCAAGTGAGCGTTTTTGGACAATCCACTGAGCGACGAGGGAAGGTAGAGAGAGCCAATCGAGGTAAAACCATGAGCGACTTGTGCTTTCCTTCAGCACATGGAGAGGCATAATTTAGAGTGAGATCAATGTCGATAGCAAAACACGAACTGTGATTCATGCAAAGATCCGAGAAATAGTAAGAAAACAATCATTGACTAATGAGGATGATGAGGCACTTAGGAATAAAAATCTCCACAAAACCAGAAAGCCTGGACTGCCCTGTACATAATCCCTTAGTGAGCCGCGCTGAGCCTTTCACAATGACCCTTTTTCAGCGAACTCCACAACATGCCACCTGACATATACATACTTATCCTTGCAATAGAGGAGCTCGAAGGAGCCGGAGCCATGGTCTCTCCCCCACCATCTTTCATAAGAACAACAAACAAAAATGTCCAAAGAAATCAGCGAGTCAATGCAACTCCAAAGTCAAACATCAAAAAAGAACACCGAAAATGTTCAAGAAGATCGATGAGTCAATGCAACTCCAAAGTTGAAAGCCAAATACAAAGCAGAGAATGCTTGACAAAGTTGATGAGCCAAATGCAATTTCAAAACACAAAAATGAGAAGAAAGTTCAAATCGTACGCCAGAAGAGGCAAGAAGGAGACATCCAAACCAAAAGGACCAATGATGTCCCGAAGAAACCGATAAGGGGTTATCAAAATCCGTCTAATCATTCCACCCATGGCAAAGGCGAAACATGTCCTCTATTGCACAAAGCTCCACAATTCCTAAACAAATCATCCAGTCCCATGTGACATACATCATACCCCTCAACCCCGTTATAACCCAATAAAAGACCTCTGACTCGTTAGTTGATAAGCGTTAACTGAAAGTATCGGATCTGAAATATGAATTATAAGCTTCGTACTTGTTATCAACATGCCCCGTCATACCAAAGGGACCATGAGCGAATGAGTGCAACCTTACCTTACAAGGTTTTTCGAGTGCGAGTGACTCTTTGATCGAAGCACTAAATCATAAACAGCTAACCCCGTTGCAAGTGAGGAATTGGTGAGGATCGGAAAGTCCAGAACCTCGAAAAGAAATTCTCAGGAAAATATTGCTCCGAGCATCGAGAGCATCATCACACCATTTGCACACACAGCCATACTCATGAAAGATTGACCCATATCCCTCCGTGAGAGGAAAGTGATTCACGCATTCTAGCTCAACAATCACTCAAGATCAAACTGAAGATGTCTTATATTCGTAAACCTCATATTAATAGAGATAGGACCGTACCTTCTCTCCAAAAATTGCATACACATTTTGCATCGTATCTAGCAGTTAGCATTCGCATGCATCATAACCACTTCATTTTCAACATCCGGCTGGTAAGAACCATGCCTAGTCTCGTGGAAGGTCGACTTCAGTTTCCCGCTATCGAAGCTCACTCAAATCAAAATCAAAAGAAATCAAAACCGAGGCCATCCGGAGCCATACGACGATCTTCCCGGAGCCATCCAGCGTCATCGGGCCTCATCAACATCATATCCAAAACCAAACTAGAGCCATGCGAGAGCCATCCTCAAGCGTTGAGACCGTCCTAGAGACCTCAAGACTATACACGAGCCATTTCGTCACCAGGGCTTTGCCTACAAAGATCGAACTACGTATGGTCTGATCTCAATATAGAATTGAGTACGTAGGCAACCCGCCCAGGGTGCGACCACCTCAAAGAAAAAATGCCCCTTTCTTCCTCGCCATCACCAAATAGAGCCATCTCATAGCCCTTCCCGGAGCCATCCCGAGCTATCCTGGAGCCATCATGAGAGAACCCTGAAGTCATAACCGGGCCGAAGCCATCCATCCATGACCAAGAATTTGTCCATCACATCAAAATACGTCAAACACAACATAGTCCACTAATCACATCAACCCACCATTCCACTCAAAATCTCAATACAAATCGAAACCCATCAACCACACCAGAGCCGTTGCTCATAATGGGGTCATGAATCATGTCGGAGCCCTCTGACCACACTGGAGCCACCCGACCGCACCGGAGCCATCAATGTAATCCGGAGCCATCAGTCCATACCGGAGCCATCACCACATGCCAAAGTCATCTCGAAATTTGAAACAACTCTGGAGCCGTCTGCTCACACAAAACCTACATCCACAAACAGGGAGTTTAATTCAATTAATACATTGGTTAATCACCTCACATCATATCATCTGCATATACCCATAAAATTTGCTCACTGTCTGACGCATCTTCACACCCGCTAGGCAGCTTTTGCGCTACTAGTGCGGTCGACTTTTCGTTTACACCCGCTAGACAGCTATTGCGCTACTAGTGCGGTCGAATTTTCGTTTTACACCTGCTAGACAGCTATTGCGCTACTAGTACGGTCGCCTTTCATTTTACACCTGCTAGACAGCTATTGCGCTACTAGTACGGTCGCCTTTCATTTTACACCTGCTAGACAGCTATTGCGCTACTAGTACGGTCGCCTTTCATTTTACACCTGCTAGACAGCTATTGCGCTACTAGTACGGTCGCCTTTCATTTTACACCTGCTAGACAGCTATTGCGCTACTAGTACGGTCGCCTTTCATTTTTACACCTGCTAGACAGCTATTGCGCTACTAGTACGGTCGCCTTTCATTTTACACCTGCTAGACAGCTATTGCGCTACTAGTACGGTCGCCTTTCATTTTACACCTGCTAGACAGCTATTGTACGCTACTAGTACGGTCGCCTTTCATTTTACACCTGCTAGACAGCTATTGCGCTACTAATAGTACGGTCCCCTCGCATTCATTTTACACCTGCTAGACAGCTATTGCGCTACTAGTACGGTCGCCTTTCATTTTACACCTGCTAGACAGCTTTGCGCTACTAGTACGGTCGCCTTTCATTTTACACCTGCTAGAAGCTATTGACACAGCTACTAGTACGGTCGCCTTTCATTTTACACCTGCTAGACAGCTATTGCGCTACTAGTACGGTCGCCTTTCATTTTACACCTGCTAGACAGCTATTGCGCTACTAGTACGGTCGCCTTTCGTTTTACACCTGCTAGACAGCTATTGCGCTACTAGTACGGTCGCCTTTCATTTTACACCTGCTAGACAGCTATTGCGCTACTAGTACGGTCGCCTTTCGTTACACCCAGCTAGACAGCTATTGCGCTACTGCGGTCGAATTTTTCGTTTTACACCTGCTAGACAGCTATTGCGCTACTAGTACGGTCGCCTTTCATTTTACACCTGCTAGACAGCTATTGCGCTACTAGTACGGTCGCCTTTCGTTTTACACCTGCTAGACAGCTATTGCGCTACTAGTACGGTCGCCTTTCGTTTTACACCTGCTAGACAGCTATTGCGCTACTAGTACGGTCGCCTTTCGTTTTTCACCTGCTAGACAGCTATTGCGCTACTAGTACGGTCGCCTTTCGTTTTACACCTGCTAGACAGCGTTTACGCTACTAGTGCGGTCAATTTTCGTTTTACACCCGCTAGACAGCTATTACGCTACTAGTGCGGTCAAATTTTTCGTTTTACACCCGCTAGACAGCTATTGCGCTACTAGTATGGTACCGAACTTGCATTCTAGGCTCGTCATAAGCCCTAGGGCTGGATATCAAGAGGTCCAGTTGAGGCACTCCTAAGTCCTCGTGCACTCTAAATCAAAACATTGTTAGTATCATAGGCTCGTCATAAGTCCTATGGCTAGATATCAAGAGGTCTAGTGGAGACTCGTCATAAGTCCTCGTACTTTCAATCGCATTATAGGCTTGTCATAAGTCCTCGTACTTTTAATCACATTCATACACTCACAATCGCATCCCACCAAATTACAAAACCGTAGTGAGAATTTTTGGCGCCCCGTCAACCTTGATCCAATTCTGCAAGGGCTTGCAAAATTGAATCAAGGGGAGCCATCTGTAGACACCAAAAATTCTCACCCCATAAAGCAAATTCCAGAATAAGAAATACAATAAGAGGGGTCGTCGCCTTTCTTTTTCAAAACGTATTAGCGTGCGTGCTGAAACGAAACCATCATTTTAAAGCATTTCATAAAAACATGATTTTCCGAAAATGAATTTCCAAATGACAATCCGGTTTTAAACTCATCACGTTTTGAATCTTATTTTTAATTGTATTACATACTTTCATGTCATCAGATTAATCATCTCTTTTATTGTGTATACTTTCTTTTGGATTCGTCGTGTTTTTAGGAGAGTTATCCAGTTGAATTCAGAGCTCTTGCACTTATTTCTCGCATGTTATATTGAAATCCGATCTAGCATAACTGGTTAAGGTATTTGTCATACAAGCCATTGGTCCCGGTTCGATTCTTGACACTAGCAAAGATGTTCTTGTATTTTTGCTTCAGCTCGCATTGATTTGTTTTATTTATTCCGTTACTATGTTTACTGAATGTTGCCATTGCTCAATCGGTGAAGCGTGTGAGTCAGTAGGGGTGTGATACCGAGTTCGATACTCAATGGGAGCATTTTCCCTTTTGAGCACCGGTTTTTTTTATTTCCTTCCCCTCGTTCAACCAAGCATGGCCCAGGCCCATCCGGGTTTTAGTTTGTTCTTTGACAAAGCCCACACTAATAAAGCCCTAACAGACATATGTCTACCTCTCATTATAAAAACAATCTTCAAAACCCTACAGTGAGGCACGTTTTACTGGCAAGCGGTAATCCCCAACATTCTTATTCCTCTGGTCTGTTTGATTTCCGATTTTTGATTGCAATTCCCGGTGTTCAAACTCAAACGAAAAAAATTCAGAAACCTTCTTCATCTTCTTCGGAATCTCCGTCCTTCTTCGAATCACCACCAACTCTTTGCCCCTTCGCCTGAAGTTCTTCGCGACACCACATTCATCTTCTCCATCCTTCTTCCTACCGCTGCCGCCGAGCTTTCGCCCTCGATACTCCAGAG
>CM041776.1:283985372-284092872 GCA_023374045.1 Limonium bicolor
ATAAGCCTTTGATGTTTTATCGTCCTATGGTGATTTTAAGGTGTGTGGTTTCTAGAGCAATATTTTTTTAACTAACTCTATACTTTATAATATTACCACTTAACTGACAAAATTTTAGTTTATGGTTTAGGGTCGTTAGGTGATGCAATTGAACGTCCAGGCCGTAACTGCATTATGCTTGTTCTATTTTTATATATATTTTCTATTTTTTACAATTACATTTTTGTAGATAATACAAATTATTTTATTTAATATTTTCATATTAATCTAACTTCTTTAAGTTAATCCAGATTGATTAAATTATTTGTATTTGAATTGATGTATACTCACTTTTTTGAATACATATGAAAACGACACATATTAATAAATTAAGAAATTATTAGTCGTATGTATATGTGTATGTAGTCACATGAATAGTTATACATAATTAGTGACTTATTTTTATTTATTATAAAAAAATATTGTTAAATGTGTAAAAAAATATTATAAAAAAGTCACTTTAATTCCTTAGAACACCGTATGTTAATATAGCTTTACTAAATGAAATTAAAATACTAGATTTATATCATATCCGTACGGTGCAGAATTCAAAATAAATATTCCATGACTAACATTTTCTATTTTGCATCATTCATAAGTTAATGGGCTTAGAATTTTGTATTTGGGAAAATTCACGAAATACCCAAAAAGTTTGTTAATTTATAAAATACCACAGTTTTTAAAATAGTTTTCCAGATACCACAAAAAGTACCAAAAATTACTAACCCAACATTTTTTAAGACTAAAATACCCCTACTTGTTAATAAAAACATTGTTCACGGTATACCACATAAATATTTTTAATTTTACAAGATACCACAACATTTATTAAAATATATTAAAAACAGTATAAAATAATAAAAATTTATCAGTTTATTAATATATAGGTTAAAATTTTATAAAATTAAAAATACTAAATATATAATTATAAAATTAATAAAAATATAAATATTAAAAATACCAAGTAGCTAAGAGAATAATAATTCAAATTTTTTAAATATTTTTAGTCTAATAATTTAATAATATAAAACATTGTTATAAAAAAATTAAATTTATATAAAGCTACTTGGTATCTTGTAAAATTAAAAATATTAAGCCAAAACAAAATACAATTCCACATAACAATTAAATAAATATTAAGCCAACCGTTTGATCATTGAAATATGTTATTACATAAGAAGTGTGCATTGGTGTACGCATCCTCAACTCTAACTTGCTTTACAAAAACAACACCTACAAAGTCGTCCCTATCTCGCTGCATTAGTCAAGTTCATTGTTGATCTCTATCCATCATTGACTAAACAAAAGGTGAGAACTCAAGCACTTACACCATCTTAGAAGAGAAGTGCTCAAACATACTGACATCCACGGTAGAGGAACTGTATTTAGAAACACTAATCTATCAAGTATCATAATGAAACATATAAGGAATTTTTAATAGGTATAAGCAACTGCATGGAGCATCTTCTGGAAATAAGATCCACAAAGTAATAAGAGTTAAGGCTTGTGCATTATAAGCTCAAAGTCAAAAGACACTTTATCGAATAATTCTACTTGCAGTGGAAGAATACAATCATTGTAACAAAGCCGACTATGAAATTTTCAATATTTTAAATGTTCAAAACCGGGAAGAGAATTAAATATAGAGAAATAACAACTTAATTACCTTATTCCCAAATGTTAAAGTGCATAATTATTCATAGTATCACATGAAGCGCAAATGTGACTTTAAGTGGTTTAATGGACTTGTAAAAATTATAGTTGACCATATAACTATAATTAAACATTAATGAAGGTCTAAGAACCATTAAAATTAAAGAAACATAAAAAATCCGGAAAACGGGCCTGGTAGGTGAATAGTGCCAAACCGGGAATATTAGGAGCGTTTCTTACGAAAAGACAAAATGCCCCTGGCCATATATAATAGGGGGCCGGTTTTGGGTGCTGACTCACCCTCCCCTTTCAGCCACATTAGCTCTTTATTAGTAAAAGAGACAAAAGAAAGAAATAAGTAAAAAAGCAAAAAAAAGTACATATCTACTTTTTCCTTCTCTCTCTCTCCCATTTCCCCTCTTCTCACCCGTTTTTCTCCCCTCCCAGCCGGTCACTTTCTCCCTCCTTCCTCTCTTGGCGATTTTGAGCAGCTTCCATGGCTTCCCCACCTTTCTTTGCTTGCTCAAGCCTCTACAAGGCTTCAAATCAAAAACTAAATATACCATCTTCTTAGTTGAGTCAAGGGCAATCTTTTAAACCTTTCAAAACCTCCAATGGTTGAAGATTACCTCCATGGTATAGTCCCATTTGAGAAGAAAAAGACATTTTCTGGAGCTAGTTCATCTCCTCTTTGGTTCAAGGTAAGAAAAATCATAAAATTCTATTTCTTCCTTCATTCCTTATGTGACCGAAAATTGGTCCTCATGGTGTCTTGTTCCTTTCTTTGTTTGAGTATTTGTTCAAGCCTCAAAATGGTGATTGGAGCTCTCCTTTGATTCATGACCAAATCCCATTCTAGGGTTCTAAGGCAAATGCCCTAACTTTTGTGCTTTAAGCACTTCTATTGTATTCTTGAGTTATTCCAAGGGTTTAAGAGTTTAATTAGTGCTTATTGTGTTCCCTTGGGCATTGGTCTAGAGTTGTGGCAATGGTATTGCCCTATGACCGAAAATCAAGAGAAAAGAGAATAGGAGAAGATAAAGAAAACAATTGGGAGATTAAGGTAAATAATCTACCTCAAAGTCTATCCTTAATGCTTTAGAAATGTTGGGATGGGCAAATAAAAGAATGAACTAAAATCTATGCTGGAAAGGTATTGATTGATATAAGGAGGAATTGTGTTTATGCTTAATGCAATAGTGATATGTTGGTTGATTTAAGGGCCTTGGAGCCAAGTCATCTAAGATTATTGCATAATAATGTGCTTGGTGAATTTTTGATGAAATTATGTGCTGGTAGAATCCACTATGGATTTGGTTAGTTGAATTGTGAATGTGTTGGATTAGGTGATGAAGACAAAGAAATTTGGATAAACTAGTGGTAACGGAGTTATGGCGAAATTTTTGTAAAAACCAAGGGTTTTATGTGACATTATGGATTGGAGAATCTAAGGGTTAACTATGAGTTGATAGGGATTGATTTGGTTACTTAACACCCTAATGTGTTAATTGAAGGAGTATATGGAATTGTGCAAAAAACTGTAGCACATGTGGTGTAGGAATGTTTAGATTACCTAGAGAGGAACTAGTGTGTAGAGCTTTGAAAGTAATAAATGAATTTGGGAACTAGAAATGAAAATGTCTAAGATGAATTTGATATGGTCAAATAGTTGGGAAAAAGATATAAACTGTCATGGGAATGTTGTTAATGCACTAGTGTGCACAGTGTGCAAAAAATGAGAGTGAAAATTTGTATAATTGATCAAGATTTGAATGATAGGTTTGGATAATGGATTAAGGAGGTTTAATGTGTGTTTATGGTGTTAGAACATGTTTCTATCGAATTGATGTTTTTATTGCTGCTGTTGACCATCAATTGCAAGAGGTGAACTCGAGGTTTAATGAGACCGCTACAAAATGTCTTCTTCTAAGTGTTGCTTTAGATCCAAGAAATGCACATATATCCTTCAATGTGGATGACATTGTTAGATTGACTACAAAGTTCCATCCTTTTGATTTTACTAAACAAGAAAGAATTCATCTAGCAATAGAGGTAGAACACTATGAGTTAGACGTTCACAACCACCCACACTTGAAGAATGTATGTACAGTTTCAGACTTGTGCAGGGGATTGAAGGAAACTGGAACGTTTGAAATATATCCTATGATTGATAGATTGATTCGTCTTGTTTTGATTCTTCTTGTTTCAATTACGACAAGTGAACGTGCCTTTTATGGGATGAAAATTGTGAAGACCAGACTTCGTAGTAGCATGTCTGATGAGTTTATACGTAACTACTTGATTGTTTATATTGAAAGAGAGATTGCCGAGACCTTCTGTGCGGATAAGATAATAGATGATTTCAACTTTATAAAAGAGAGACATGCACAACTTAAAAATCCACAAGGTACATTTTCTTTTGATTTGTTTTCTTGTATGCTTGCTTTAATGTGTATGTTTGCTAACATATATGTTATTTATTTAATTGATCATTCACAGGTGGATTCTTGATAGAGAAAGACCGTTCTTCCAACCTTTAACTCATCAATTTTATTCTCAGGTGAGGATTAACTTCCTTTATGGCTTTTTTTGTATGTTTTTTTTTCACCCGTTATTCCTTTCATTGCATTTTTAGTGTTATTTCTTAGTATTTTTCATGGTATATATATATATATATATATACACTTGATCAATATTCAAAACACTAATTATATTTGTTATTGCAGGAATTTTTTTCTTGTATGTATATGGAATTCCATTTTGGTTAAGGTATTTCATTATACTCGGATGATTATCTTTTTGAATATTCCCTTATTCATTTACAATTCACCTTTTTTTGGTGATATTTTGTATTAAGATTAATCATATCATATATAAATATAATATGCACTTTTGTATTGTTGTTTGAAACCACAATAAACTATGACATATATATAATATGAATTCATGTTTTAATTTTAAATAAAAAATATAAGTGACCCCAAATTCTAAATCCTTCCTCCGCCCTGGATAATAGTATCCTTCCGCGCGAGGTTTTGTGAAATACTACTCCCTCTGTCCTGAATTGACCGTCCTGTTTACTATTTGGACATGTCGTTTGACTTCAATTTTTAACATATAAGATAAATTAATTTTGAAAATTTAAGTTTTGCATATGAATCCTCACATGATAAACTATATGTTACAAAATTTAGTTTTATAAAATTATTTTATATTATATACTTAATATTGAAATGAAAAAAGGTGCCATAAAGCAAATAGGACGTCAAGGAGGGGGTATTAGTTTTAACATTTTTGTAGAGCTGGTTATTTTGGATTTTTGTTCGCCTTCGGGGCAAACAGCGTCAAATCACCGCATCGCGTTGCATACTTGCAGACTTGCAGTTGCTGCTCTACTTTCTTCTTTGTCCGCAGCGAGTATCTTCTAAATTCCATGGCGGGAACAGCGGCGCTTCAGATTCCTCGATTACCCAGCTCCCTCAGAGGCCCCTTTGACATCGACAAGGCCTACCTTCAACGCAAAACCATCCTCCAAAACCTCCTTAGCCAGAGGTAACTCAAAGGACGAATGTGATTATCTTCGTTTCTTTTTTTTTTCTGGCATAAGTTCGATCAATTCGGAGGTGAAAATTTAGCGACTTCTTTTGCAGGTCCGGAAGGTCTCTTGACGAATGGCAGTTGGCGCGAAAGATTGTACATAATTGGGAAGAAGGTGAAGTTTTCTCTATCAGATGAGCTTCAGCGATGCTCGTGGAAATTTGCCACTCCGATCATGATTTCTCAGTGCTCTCTGTTATTTTTGACATTGTTTTCGCGATTGTCTAGCATCCCAGGAAGTTCTACAAGTATACAGACAGTTTGTTGGCGCGCTCGTTGAGTTGGTAGACCGCGAGGTGGATTCAGAGACTTTTCGTGAAGTGTCTGTGGTCGCTTATCGTATGTTCAGTGTCCCAGGGTTCACGGGTGATGATAGAAAATGGATCGTTGAGAAGAAGTAATATATATATATATATTTCTGTATGAATTAGATTAATATGTTAAAGTTGGTTCCCATCATCAAATATTTTTCTAAATATTTATTGCTGAAAAACGAAACTTGCTTGGTATATATAGACCTGGGCTGTTAGGCTCTTAGTGTGGTTTGCTTTAGCTTGCAATGCCAAAACACGTAACTTCTGTATGATCTAGTAAATTTGTCTGCCATTTTTTTGAGACCTGAGTTCAGTTTGGCGCAATTGATGCTGTAACTGGTGATTACTGATTAGTATTACTGTAGCAGATGACTGTTGCTGATGACTGATGGAGGATTTGCTGTCATATCTGTTTATGTGATATCAAATACAATAGTCCCCTCCAAAGGCACTCATTGCCATTTTGTTTATGTGATATTAGCAAACTCACCCTTTTGGAACACAAGAATCTTTTTCATGGTAGAGCAAAAGCAATGGATTTTATGTTGGGCAGAGTGTATGATCTTTCCTAATTTATTGCTTATTTCTGTTTCAATTTATTTTCTGTTTACTTAGGTTAGAGCTGCAAAAACTCCTAGGTTATGCTGTTTCAGATACCATTGTGCAAAAAGTGGCAGCTCTAGCTTGGAAGCTGAGTCTTTTGCGGCCGACAAACAATGGGGCATTGGACAAATCTACATCAAATGGCAATTCTGAAGTAGATGAACTAGAGTTCGGAGTTGACCTACAATTTCAGGCGCCTGAACCTTTTGTCGTGGATGCCTCTTTGGACAATGACGTCTTAGGAGAAGAAATCTTGAAACCATCACTGTCATTTAACAATTTTGTGCCGGCTTCCGATGAAGTAGACCATCACATGCCGATTGGTGGAGTTACGCATGATTTGAGATGGTTGAGAGCTGCATGTGGACAGGCAGTGCAGGGAAGTGCATCACAGCTATCTGTAGATGAATTGGTAACCGCAATTTGTCAGGTTCTTGGTTCCCTTAATCCTGGTGAAGAGGTACCTGGAGCTGTTTGCAAGTCTTATTCTGTGATGAAAAGTTGTGGTTTGAACAACATTAAATTAGTTTTTGTTGTAGGTAGCTAGTGACTTGCTGGATCTTGTCGGAGATGAATCTTTTGAAGTTGTTCAGGAGCTTATTTTGGTAAGAGTACTACAACTGCTTGCATTTTCCTGCTTATTATCTTTCATTACATGCTTGAACATTCTTGAACCTTGAGTTTGAATTGAAGCTACGTAGGTTTGTAGGATTTTCACTACTTTAATAGTGAAAGATTTGAATTCAGTCTTTTATACTTTTGAAGTCAGTTTCTGTTTCCCTTACCCCTATATAGTTGTAATATTGGTTAGTAAGGTACTCAGTATTTAACAATAAAAAAGTAAGGGTTGTAAACGTGCTCACTTTGCAGAAATTAACTAAAGTGTTGTGCCGTGATTAAGATTTGCTCCTAAAACACTGATTAGAAAAAGGTAACTCTGTAGAACCTGAAGAACCTGCACGCTACTGGCTCAAACATTATTTCAAATCTGCAATCATGCTTATCGAGATTAAAACATATTCTCTCATTTTGAAGCTTAGTAAGGTTAAGTTGATCACCAAAGTACTTGCTTATAGTATTCACTTTAACTAGGTACCTGTTATGATCTGATTCACTATGATATATCCCGACTGAAATTCATGTTTTGCTGCTTCTCTAGCCTATCGCTGAAGGTTCTTATATGAGATCAAGCTTTGATGAGGTTGCACATTTTATAATTTAACTTAAGCAGTAGCTTGTCGAATTTTCCTATCCCCAAATGAAATAACTTCCAAATCATAGAGTTAGATCTCAATTTTGCTAAATAAATTAGAGTCAAAGAGGTATTTTATAATTGTTACTTTTACAATCTTGTCGAAACTCATGGAAGTCCTTGTTCCTGACTTCCTTTTTGTGTTTCCTCTTTGGTGGTATCGGATAGGGGAAGAGAGGTTTAGGTAGGTGAGTGACATGCTTCCACCCTCAGTTGTGTCCACATTGTTTACACACTCTGCAGTCTTTGGCTATGATATAACCTGGGAAGTTTCCGGTCATAGTTAATATTCGCTGTGGATGATTGCTGACCATCTGGTGAGTTTTTGCTAAAAAGCGTTGTGTATCCATTGTTGAAAAGAAGTTGCTATCTTTCTACAGAGACTGATATTTATTCTGCTTGACGGACATTTGTTTTCATAATAACCGTAGAAGATGCCGACTATGTGCTCATATTATTGAAGTAGAGATAGTGCAATTATTTGTGGGCTCTAGCATCATCTTAGTGTCAAACTATATTTTGTCGCATTGTACTTGATAAAAATTGTGTAACCAAATAGAATCGTGTGGTTGCCAGCAATATTCCTTTATAAAGTCCACTAGAGAAGAACGTTTTTTACTATTAGTCGCGTTGAATGTTTTCCTTCGTTATGCACTTTCTATTTCAGCATCGAAAAGAGTTGGTTGACGCAATTCATCAGGCAACAATGATATTAAGATCCCATAAAGTGTCATCGAACTCCCAGTTAGCAATGCCTAGCTATGGTACTCAGGTATTATTACCAATGATATAACTTTTACTGTAATGAAACTTGAATTATTCTCATTAGTCTAATATCATTCCATTTTTAGGTAACTGTCCATACTGAGTTAGAAAAGCAGATGGATAAAATTAGAAGGAAAGAGGAGAGGTGACATAAACATAGAACAGATTTTGGGGATGAACAATCTGCATTCAACTTTATGGCATTGCTGGAGGCTAGTGAGAGGAGTAAGAATAATATGTTTGATGATTTGATTGGGCAAGGATCTCAAAATGTGGCTCTTCCCCAAGGAACTGTCAGAAAGCATTTAAAAGGCTATGAAGAAGTCAAAATTCCGCCTACTCCGACAGCTCCAATGAGGCCTGATGAAAAGTTGGTGAGTGTTATGTGTAGTATATTATAGTCACGTCCATTTCTTATGCATATATATTAGCTCTTATATCTCCGTTTTGACATTGAAGGCTTTATCTCATGTCCAACAGTATATAATATTAAGAGGTCTAGTCCATCTGTCATTTTGATTGTTTTTTTCCTTCTTCCGGTAATCAGTGTTGTATTAATGGATCACAATGATCCAAAAGTTTTATACAATCTATCAGCTGCAGTACGCAGCTTTCCTAATTTGAATGTTTGCCAAAGAATGTGCTTTACAAAAAAGATTCTGAAAAATCCTATTTTGTTCCATCTCTCCTCAAGCCATAGACAAGTGAAATGAACACGAAAGAATTTCTTATGTTCCTATTACTTCTTATTTTCCAACCTTCTGCTCACCTGTCTTACTATTATAACCTTAATTCACATCGTCATATGCTTTTTGCTATTCAACTTTCATCAAGCATATTGGGGAAATGACTCTCCTTCTGTATGACAAAGTAAGACATTATGGAATTAATGTCTTACTTTGTCATTCATTGCATAAACAAAAGAGACACCAACCGAGACACCACAGTGGTTATTGCTCCTGGATAATGCCATACAATGTACCACCTGATGTGTCTAAAGGATTGGATTAAGCTAGAGCTGATCAATTAGTCCAACCCAGAAAAAAACCCGATGAGCCCGGGCCCAAGTGTTATCGGCTGGGCGTGCACTATTATATATTATAATGAGCCCGGGGGTAAGCGCAACTTAACCTAGCCTGGACTGCTCACAAAGTTGAGCCTAGGTTCAAGCCCGACTTGGTTTTATTGATATATATGTATAAATTCTTTATAAAATAATATAAATATATAAGTTTTATAGAATATATATTTAACAGAATGTATATAAATAGGTACTAAAAAATCATAACAATTTTACATATATATATAAAATAAAAACCGGGTACACTGAAAGAAACTGATCTGCGGACACTAGAAAGCTGGTCCAGTAAATCAAAAAATTGTCTCTTACATGGACGGAACCCGCCCCGCCTGCTTGAATGACCAGTTCTAGATTAAGCTTATCTCAAAGAACAATGATTCATGCCCGATTCATGCATCCAGTATTAGAGACACCCTCCAATAGCCAAAACAACTTCTCACAATGCTGTTCATTTTATTCTGAACTAATTTAGGTTCTGGAATAGCTCCAAAAAAAAGGCCTTTCTTCTTAGTCCATTTCCTAACCACTGTTGGAGATCAAGCGTGATCTCATTGAAAAGTTATATAGCTAGTAAGTAGTTCATATAGCCTATGAGCTACTCCTAATGCCAATTGGTTTTAGGATGGAATCTCATAGGTTATTGGGCCTTACTAGTCTATATAGGTATTTTATATAATTCACTCTGTTGGGCTTATTCCCCCCCCAATATTACTAACATAGGTATCAGAGCCTCGTTGACAGAAAAACTTTAAAATTTTCTCTTTCCTCTCTGCTGCCGTAGGCGTTCATCCTTATCTCTGCATTTCTGTCCATGGCTCCTTTCTCTCTTGGTTAGCCATGGTAGATTGATGCTTTCTTCATTCCAATGCATTTATAAACCCTAGCCGCCCACATTAAACACTAACCCTAGCCACTTGAGAAGTTGCTGCTCTGGAGAATAGCGCGAGAAGCTACTGCTGCTGCTTTTCCCCACCCACTCTCTTATCTTTCACAAGGGTTTCTCCGTCTCCTCTCTCCTATATCACCAGGGTTTTTCCGCCCTCTCTTCATTATCACATGGGTGTAGTCGCCCTCTCTCAGTTAGTGGCGGACTGAGAAGTCAAATCTCATGGGGTCCAAATTTTTTTTCGACAGTAACATATATTAAATTTGAAAGTATATAAATGTGTGGTCATAAATTTATTGAGCATTACAATCTCACATATAGGAACATGTTTCTACCACTAAATTATTATCAATTTTCAGTATGTTACTCAATTTTATTTTATTAAAATTATACTTTAAAAAAATATCTTTTTTTTATTATCAGAAAAGCTATGGATCCGGGACCCCACGGGAACCCGCCTCGGTCCGCCCCCTGCTCTCAGTCGAGAATTTGCTGCTGCTGTCGGTGCTGAGGCCCAGCCCTTTTGCCTAGTTGCTAGATAAATCCACGTCTTCTTCTCTTTTGTGCTGGAAGACAGCGATAGCAGCTATCGACAGTGGGTAGAACGGATCTTTCACCTTTCAGTTTCAGCAGCAGTCTTGCAAGAGTCCTGCAGATTCTCTTTGAGTTAAACCTACTCTTTCTTAGTCGACGTCTCCGCCACAACTCTTCTATGATTGGCGTCTCCACCTCCAGATTCTTGGATTAATCTGGTTGATGTCTTCATTATCAGGCTCTTGGTTAATCCCTTTAATATCTAGTAGGCATCTCTGTCGCTGGATTTGGGTAAAGCCCACTCTTTTTTTTGATTGGTGTCTTCACCTCCAAAGTTCTTCACGCTTGGCATTTTGGATGCCTCTGACTCGTAGTTGGTGTCTCCACCAGCACTTTCTTTTGGTAGGTGTACAAACTTTGTGTTGGAGCTTTCATGTTGAAGACTCAAAACTTTGAAATTTTGATAGAGTTTAGCTGTTTTCAAAGACTTTGATTCCAATCTAATCATCAGTCCTACTGTTGCTCAGCTTGTGGGGGAGTGTTGGATGTGTTAGGTTACTTGTTTGAATTATGTTTAGTGATATTTTAGATCCATTAGTTAAGGCCCACTTATGTTATTAGGCCCATATTAATTAAGGTTCTCTAAGGGTTTTATTTTTTATAAATAGTGGCTAGGCTATGTAATATAGCAACTCACTCTACACTCTATCAATACAAGTCTACCTTCCTCTTATGCAAAAATAACATGGTGATGGTATCAGAGCCCGGGTTCAGTCTTGGGTAATGCACCACTGTATAATGGATACCCGAGTAGAAACAGACTGTGTCACGGAGAAGGAACCGGGCCAGTACCAAGTGGGGTCTAAGCAGGGCAATGTGGGAGGCAACGGAGGTGAAAGACTCACACTTGAGGGGGATGTTGGAGATCAAGTGTGAGTACCCACATTGAAAAATTATATAGCTAGTAAGTAGTTCATATAGCCTATGGCCTACTCCACCTAATGCCAACTGGTTTTATGATGGCACCTCATAGGTTATTGGGTCTTACTAGTCTATATGGGTATTTTATATAATTCACTTCGTTGGACTTATTTCTCCCCCCACAATATTTCTAACAACCACTCGGTGCTTGTCCTTGCTATTGGGCCCTCTAATGTCAAATTAGCTAGTTTGGGAGGTACCACTATCTCTCTCTACTTCTTGGACCATCTCTATTCCTTAGGTTGTGTGTTCCTTGTTCTGGCCTTAGAAGATGGTTCTTTATCTTTACTGGGGAGGGGTTGGAAGATGTGCTTCCATTAACCTAGACCTTTCTCTTGATCTCGTGACTATACTCCAAGGTACCTCTATACTCTTCTCCTTTTGATTGCCCACTACAAATTGTACCTTATGATGAATTCTGGTAGTTTTAGGTTGTTGTTGAGTAACACTTTGTACTTCTGGTTTACTGACAGGTCCTCCATTTGAATGGCCAATATCTTTCCTTTTCTCCACCCCCACTTGTCATCTCTCACTGCCTTGCATTTGCTTTCTTTGTGTCCCAATTTGTTACTCAGTTTAGACCAAGTGGGCTTCCATTCATATTCCACCTGTTGCTCTATATCAATTCTCCTTTTGCATTGTTTATCTCTAACTTTCTGATAGCTTTTACCTTTTTTAGCCTCAATCAAAATCCCTTTCTTATTTATAGTGTTTTATTTGAGGTTACATAAGGTTGAAAAGTTCACCTCAATTCACCTCAATAATTCTACCTAGGTGAACTTAACTTTATTTAATCTCATATTACCTCACCCAACTTGACAATCCAAGCATAAGGTTAAGGGGGCGTTTGTTTCGAGCGGGGGAAACGGAATGAAATCAGGAAAAGGAATGAGAGGAATGGAAAAAAATTCCCTTTGATTTTCCTGGTTGTTTGTTTCAGCTGGGGGAATTAAATAAATAATCGGTCAACGGCCGCCGGTCAATGGTCAACAGCTACCGGCTGCCGGTCAACGGTCACTAATTGCCGGTCAACATTCACCGGTCACTGGTCAATGATCATTAGTCATCCGTCAATGGTCATATGTCATCGGTCAATATGTACTGAGGAAAGGGAATCTCATTCCCCTAGTAGGGGGTGGGGAATCAAGATAGAAGGTTTTTGGGTAATCCCATTCCCTTTTGAAAATAGGAAAAACTGGTAAAAACTGCAGGAAAGGGAATCATTCTGAGTTTGCTTGACTAATAGAGGTTGCCCCAAAGGTCTGGCACCCTTCGATAGCGCTTGACTTACCTTGTTCATTTGATAAGCTTGCGAGGAACGCCTTGTTGGAGTATGTATATAGCTTCAATCCCTTAATCTGTTCAAATAGCCTAGAGGAATCTTTCCATGGCGGTGTGAGTTATTCAAATACTTCACTTCTTGTTTAACTTCATCTTCCTCCACAGTAATGGTATATTATGCATCCTCCTCAAGTTTAATATATTCCGACTCTGCTCCACTGCCGTTATCAGAAAACAAGCTAGCCCAGCTTATATCTTTTGAACATTGAATGCCTTTGGTACTTCTGGTTCAACTTAGCTAGTGTTGGTTGAAGGTGCTTGCTGATCATTTACATTTGGTCTGACGTTTCTCACACTAGACTTTACTCAGACAGCAGCTACCGAGGTCAAAATTTGGGACTCAAATGGGGCCTCTCTTGGGCTTGCGGTTATCTTTGATCTCTTTCTAGTTGTATCGTCCTCTTAAGTACACGAAGTGTAAGTGGGACCTAGCCCAGGATTCTCTCCCTCAGCACCGGCAGTAGTTCACCCCCTCCCCCTAGAACTAGCGAAGGGAGAGGGGCAAGATGGCGGAGAACCTGTTGTTTTTCTTTGAAGAGCTCTTCCTCGTGATTTCATGGAGATCGCGGTCAAGTCGCGGAACCCTGAGATATGCAGATCATCCTTGAAGCAGAGCAATTTTTGCAAGAGCTTGATTAGTTTCTGTCAGGCTAATTAATGCTTGTTTGAGTTCTGAAAAAGCCAGTTTGTCACTAGCAATAGTAAGAGAGTTTCTAGTTGCTCAATAATATCATAGCTTTTCATTTTGATCGTTTGCTTGTCTCATATATCCTTGTGTTTTTTGTCCCTCAAGAAAGAAGTATTGAAATAAGAAGAGTTTGAATATTAAAATGCTTATGACTACAGGGTAAAAGATATTGATTAAGAGCGTCCTTGTAGAAGTGTCCCACACTAGTTTCTAGGTTCTTTTGAGTTTTAACATTGCCATTGCTATCTGGACTGTCAGAGTGATCTTTCTTTGTGAAAAAATATTGTAATTTAACCATGGTTGGTGCCGGTTAAGTATATTTTAAAACATCATATATGTTTATGTGTGCATATATTTAGGACAGCTTCGACCACTTTCAGTGCTGAAGGCATGTAGGTCCTGTGATATGCAAGCTTATCTTTTTTCTTGGAATTTGTATTATGCATGCATCAATAATTGCTCTCTCTTTTTTTTCACTATGAATGCAGATAGAGATAGAAGAGTTGGATGAATTTGCTCAAGCTGCTTTTCATGGATACAAGTCTCTTAATCGTATACAGAGCAGAATATATCGTACTGTTTTCTTCACCAATGAGAATATACTGGTCAGTCGCTGTGAGGCTTCTATCTGATACACTCTCTGTTGTCTGATGTATTTAGGAGATCTATTGGCAAGCTAGAATTTCAGATCCCTGCTTCTATAGCTCTTGTTTCTTTCTTCCAGGTATGTGCGCCTACTGGAGCTGGGAAAACCAACATTGCTATGATTGCTATTCTACATGAGGTATGGGGGTTAGATGATTGTTGTTGCTCTACTTCCTTTCTTTGTCCCCCGCACCCCCCCCCCCCCCCTGCACACACACCACCACCACCATTTTTCCCATATACATTCGAAGTTGGCCTTTATCTAATTTGGTGTGGGTGCTAGGGGACTCAAAAAGGGTGATGTACTTTGTTTCTGAAAGAAGTAGTTATCTTTAATTTTCCTTCTGCTCGTGTCCCCATTTTGTATCTTGAAGGTGGATGTTGTATAAAAGTTAAAAATGTGGCCATGATCCTTTCTATACAGATTGGGCAACATCTTAGAGATGGCTTCCTGCACAAAAATGAGTTTAAAATAGTTTATGTTGCTCCAATGAAGGTGACACCCTCATCTACTTTTCAAGCATTTCTATTCCTAGTATTTCTTTATTGGACCTTCTTAAGCTTAGTTGAGATCTATTCAGGCTTTAGCTGCAGAAGTTACTAAAACATTTAGCCATCGGTTGTCACCATTAAATATGAGTGTGAGGGAACTTACTGGAGACATGCAACTTTCGAAGAATGAACTGGAGCAGACACAGGTAGTCATTATTAAAGGGGTTTGATCTTCAATTTTCTTTCTACTCTCGATTTTGTAAATTTGATGGCGCACTATTTTGCTTTATGTTCACCAGATGATAGTGACAACACCTGAAAAATGGGATGTAATCACTCGCAAGAGCAGCGACATGTCGCTCTCAATGCTTGTTAAACTTCTAATTATTGATGAAGTGCATCTTCTTAATGATGAAAGAGGCGCTGTCATAGAAGCACTGGTTGCTAGAACTCTTTGGCAGGTGAAGAGAAGCTATCTAATTCTTAAATATATGCATGATTAATATTTAGTGAAAGTTTATTCATTCTAGTATATTACTGGGGCCTCCTCATTATAAGGAGTGGCATTTGGTCATCTCATACTTTTTGAAGGACTCTTTGATCCAAATATGATAAAAGGCTTTGCTTCTTAGCCTGTTTCAGCTGTAGGTAGTGGTGATCCTCCATAAGCTGTACCCTTATCCTCTTCGCTTGCATTCTTTCTGTCTGATCTGAAGTTGTAACATCAAAAACTTTGGAATATGTGTCTTCATGATCATAACTGTTTTAGATGTCACAGCTGGGGGGGAGGGGGGTCTATATGTATGCAGATCACTTCATACACTTATTACATCCTGCTCCTTGTTTTTTATTTTATAAAAAAAAGTTGCTGCTGTTGATTACCCCTAAACTGTATGAGTGAGAGAAGATTTGATTGTATATTGCAATAATTTCAGTGTACAGACTAAGCTATATATACACTTGATAGTAACTAATCAGAGGAGATATAAGTGTAGAGATCCTATATTCAAGCCACTAACAGAAATAATTAATTATCAGTAAAAGAATAGCTTTATCTAGTAACTAGCACTAGAGAATAGATTTTGCTAATTAGTTATTGTTGATATCCTCCCGCAAGTTGGATATTCTGTTGAAGATATGCAACTTTTTTTGGATAGTTACGGTAGTGGGTAGGTTTTGAAACCAGGACCTTTAGTTCCTGTATACCACTCCTCTACGAACAAGCCACAGGGGCTTAAAGATATGCAACTTGGATAGCAGTAACTCAAAACGGGGATGGAGGAGTGGCTTGGTTAATATATCAGCAAGCTAATCGTTCGTGGAAACAAACCGGTATATGATGGTATGACTTCGATGCCCAAAAAATAACTGAGATCTCCTAGATCTTTTAAGGAGAAGCGAGTAGCAAGGAGAGCCATCAGCTTGGTGAGGGCGACAGAGGAGCTTCCTGTGATGATAATATCGTCCACATACACTAATAAATATAGTGTCACAGTGTTCTTTTTGTAGACAAAAAGTGATGCGTCTGCGGTGGAGTTAACAAAGCCAAGAGAGAGCAGAAAGAGCCGGAGCTCTGTATACCACGCGCGTGGGGCTTGTTTAAGCCCGTAGAGTGCCTTTTTGAGGCGGCAAACATGATCCGGGAAGTCCTTGTTGATGAAACCGGGAGGCTGGATCATGAATACTTCTTCCTTGAGTGTGCCTTGAAGGAATGCGTTGTTGATGTCAAGCTGTCTGATGGACCAATCATGATGAACAGCAAGAGTGAGTACTACTCGAATGGTTACCGGTTTTACAATAAGGCTGAAGGTGTCATTGTAGTCCCAGCCAGGTCGTTGATGAAATCCTTTTGCGACTAACCGAGCCTTGTATCGGTCAATCGAGCCACTTGGTGTTCGTTTGATGCGGAAAACCCATTTGCAGCAAACCAAATTCTGTGTAGAAGAACGAGGAACGAGATCCCATGTGTTGTTTTTAATGAGAGCCCCAAATTTGGATTGCATAGCAGTGCGCCAATCAGGGTCACGTAATGCTTGGTTGATTGTGGTGGGTTCAGTGATGGGGCAGCAAGGACATGAAGATTGAGTTGTTGGGTGGGTTTGGTGATGTTATTTCGGGAACGGGTACCATGCTAGAATGGTTTGTTGGCATTTATTAGGGTGGGTGGGGATAGTGTTTGATGGTGCAGTAGCGGGTAAAATGGGTTGGGGCGGTGGGTGTTGAGGGTTAGATGGAATCGGTGATGGGGCAGGTGGGGAAGGAGAGGATAGTGGAGTAGTAGGCTATGGATCGGACTGAAGAATGGGGATGATAAGTGTGGTGAGTTCATGTTCCGTGGTGGGTTGAGGTGGAGGATCCAAGCAGAGGTGTAAACTCGGTTTGTCTTGGGATCCAAGCAGAGGTAAGCATGTTGGTCTGCAACATACCCTACAAAGATGCACATGATAGACTTTGGAGAATGTTTGTTAGCGGCATACGGTTTAATCCACGGAAAGCATAAACACCCAAAACTTTTTAACTTAAGATAATCCGGTGCTGTGTTTAGGAGTTTGGAGTGGGGGGGGGCATTGCCAAGAATGGGAGTGGGTAAGCGGTTAATTAAGTAAGCTGCGGTGGTCATAGCATAGGGCCAGTATGTTGTAGGAAGACCAACATAAGTGAGTAGAGAGAGACCGGTTTCACATATATGGCGGTTTCGTCGTTCAGAAATTCCATTATGTTCGGGTGTATGTGGTGGTGTAGTATAATGACTTATGCCGTGTGTGGAGAGAAAAGGACGTATACCAATATATTCTCCTCCGTTATCAGTATGTAGTTTTTTTATCTTTTTGTGGAAAAAATTTTCAATAAGACTTTTGAATTTTGGAAAGATGATGTGTAAGTCAGATTTTCGCTTGAGAGGGTATAACCAAATGTATCGTGAAAAATGGTCCACAAAAATACAAAAGTAACGCAAGCCATCATGTGATACAACAGGGGATGTCCATATATCCGAAAAAATAATTTCCAATGGATGTGTAGATTTTATTGTAGACTCATGAAACGGAAGTTTGTGAGACTTGTTGATCTGGCAAGAGTGACAATTGGACTGATTAAATGTGATGAACTTAAAGAAAAATTCTTTTGAATGAAATGAAAAATTGATGTGGACGGATGTCCGAGTTTGTGGTGCCACGGATCTGATGCAGCAATCTGAACATTTTTAGTTGATGGGGAATGAGAGGTGGGCCAAAGGAATACTCCATTCACGCATGGACCCTTGAGAATCGTGCATCCCGTTTGAATTTCCTTCACAGCAAAGGAATCAGGTAAGAAAAACAGCAGATTGAATTTGTTTTGTAAGCTGAGAAACATATAATATTCTGTTTCATTGAAGGAACACACAACACGTTGGGGAGGGATATATCATTAAGTTTAATAGTTTCGGAGTGAGAAATACTTAAACAGTAGCTGTTACCAATGAAGAGAGACTCTGGGCCGCTGTAGGGATGGTGAAGAGCGAGGTTATCCAAATCTTTGGTGACTGTGGTGGGTCGCCCCGCTGTCAACAAGGAAGCGTTGGTCAGATGCCCCGCCATCAGCAGAATCAACTTTCGGGGTGAAAGAGGTTGCCTGGTTTCTTGGTGGCGGCTGGATAGAGGGGTATTGTTGTCTGAATGAGCGGCATTGTGCTAGAACATGGCCTCTGATGTTGCACCATTGACATTTGCCGAGGAAAGGTTTTGGTGTGGAGGAGGTTGCATCATATCGTTGCTGAGGAGGGTTGGAGTTGGATGGCTGATAGTTCTGGGATCGAGGGCGGCTGTTGCGGCCAGTACGTGTTTGAGCAGTTAGTGCGACTACTGGTTCGGCAGTTGATTTTGGAGTCGTAGTAAGTGCAAGCTCATGGAATATGAGCTTTTCTAGTAGCTCATCAAATGAGATGGGAGTATCTCGGACATTAACACCATCAATTACAGTTTTGTAATCACTGTCAAGACCACGCAAGATGTAGTCGGTAAGATCTTTAGTAGATACAGGGGCGTGAATGGAAGCCAGGAGATCAGCCGTGGCCTTGATGGAGTGCATGTAGTATGTAGTCTGTGATGGTTTGGTTACCTTTTTCAACAGACCGAAGGCGGTTTTGGAGCTGCTTGATATGGCCACGAGTGGCTTTGGCGTATGTATGCTGTAGTAGAGTCCATAGGTCGTTGGACGTGCGGGTTTGAGAAACTAGGGATGCGACTGTGTTGGAGAGAGTGGTCAGAATGGCGCCATAAATGAGACGGTCTTGCCGCTTCCAGGTTTGGTAGGCTGGGTTGGGTGTGGCTGCTCGTGGATTTGGAAGGTACTTGAACAGATCGTAGCCTTCTAGTATTGCTTGAATTTGGAGTTTCCAATTCAAATAGTTTGTTGCCACCAGCTTGACAACATTTGTTAATTGAACGCATGAGAGGGGTTTGGTTGGTTCAGAAGGGTTGGGAAGCTGGTTCTGATAGGGTGCCATTGTTGAATGGAGTGGGAGAAAGGAGCAATGTCCGTGAGGAAAAAAAACTGGCAGGATGTTTAGGTTCTTGATACCATATGAGCGAGAGAAGATTTGATTGTATATTGCAATAATTTCAGTGTACTGACTAAGCTATATATATAGTAACTAATCAGAGGAGATATAAGTGGAGAGATCCTATATTTAAGCCACTAACAAAAATATTTAATTATCAGCAAAAGAATAGGTTTATCTAGTAGCTAACACTAGAGAATAGATTTTGCTAATTAGTTATTGTTGATAAACTGGACGTTAATGTGAAAAATTGATATTCTTCTTGGATGACCTTGTTTGAAGTTATTTCAAGACCTCACATTCTTGACTCTTTCTATGTAGCTATGTGTTGACTACTCTTTGGTTGAAAACTGGACCGTGTATCATTATTTGTGCTCTTGGTGAACTTTAAAAGTTTTGTACACACTACTTGGCCTGTTCTATCATTGCTTAGTTGGAAAATATAATTTCATGTGATATTTTTTGGAGGGGAAGGGAGATTCAATGGTGACTATGATTTTACTGCCTATCTGGGGTTGCTTGCTCTTATCTTGTTGTTTCAGTTTTTCTGTTGCTTTATGTACGACTGATAGTTTATGTTGAATTTCTTGTAGAGTGACCAACAAGTTCTTATAATGTCATCTTTCCTAAATCTTTTGATAGGTTGAATCAACACAGTATGATACGCATTGTTGGTCTATCAGCCACTCTACCAAATTATTTGGAGGTTTCTATGCTTATTCTTATTATCGTGGGGCCAGATTTGATTCTTCATTTCTAGTTTTCATTGCATGTGTATATTAACATGATTTCTGTTGTTTCAAGGTGGCTCAATTTCTAAAGGTGAATCCAGATTCTGGATTGTTCTTCTTTGATTCTAGCTATCGTCCAGTGCCTCTTTCCTAGCAGTATATTGGGATCACTGAGAAGAGGCCTTTTGCTCGTGATGCATTGTTGAATAAAATATGCTATGACAAGGTTTTGCTATATGCTATTTTATTTTGTGGGCACTGATTTGCTCTTTTTGTCAAATTGTGACGTCTTATGTGGGTAAGTGTATTTGGATCAGGCCGTTGATTCACTGAGGCAAGGATATCAAGTCATGGTTTTTGTTCATGCACGGAAGGAGACGGGAAAAACAGGTCATGCACTGGTAAGTTTGTTCTTATTATGTGTATTGTTGTTAATTATTGTTGGATAACAAGTGTGAGTCCCACATTGAAAAATTATATAGTTAGTAAGTAGTTCATATAGCTTATGGCTACTCCACCTAATGCCAATTGGTTTTAGGATGAAACCTCATGGATTATTAAGTTTTATTAATCTATATAGGTATTTTATATAATTCCCTCCGTTGGGCCTATTCTCCCCCCACAATATTTCTAACATGGTATCAGAGCCTGGCTTCAGTCATGGGTAATACATCACTATCTTATGGATACCCGAGTAGAAACGGACTGTGTGGAGAAGGGACCGGGCCAGTACCGTAGAGTTGGACTGTGTCAGGAGTAGAGACTGGGCCAGTACCAAATAGGATCGAAGCAGGGTGCAATATGAGGTAACAGAGGTGAAAGACTCACACTTGAGGGGATGTTGAAAGATGTCATTAGATTTAATAGGATTGTTCTCGTAGTATGTAGGAGTATATATACTCAAAATTTACACTCTTATTATCATATATGTGCCAATTTTTTTCATCTTAGAAGTGTAAATATACTCATATTCCTAGGATGGTTTAATTGGCTGGATGGAACCTATAAAATCACTACTAAGCCTGCTTTGCTGTACTATACATGGCTTCTCTAACTTCAATCCAGAGACTCAAATCTGTGGACGACGCTTCTTTTTTTTTCCTTTCTGTATTAGATGTATCAGTTCTTTATATTTTTCCACCTGAACTCACTAAAAAGATATCTTAGAACTTAGAACATTTAAGCCAGGAAAAGCTACAAAAGTTGTACTCTGCTTCTGCATATGAAGGAAGAAACTTGTTTCTCTAATAGTATCTCTAGTGACAGTATTTTTATGTTGTTCCTATAACTATGCAAAACCTTAGATTTATTTTGCCAAGTTCTAGGAAACGAGGGTGTAATAGTGTAGGTAGGGAGTGGGGGAACAGTCTGAGGATCCTAAGAAGATAAAGAAGTAGAGTTGGGGTAAAATGGGTCAGGTTCATGAAAGGTAACATCAGTAGTTATGTAGCTCTTTTTTTGTGGTGGGATTGTAGCACTTGTATACTTTTTGGGTTAGGGAATAGCCCACAAAGACACTTGGTAGATTGTGGGTCCAATTTCCTCCGCTGAGGTGGAGGAATATGAACAAAAAAATTACATCCAAACACCCGCAGATCAAGATCAGAAGATATTTTGGCATCAGAGAAGAAGTGACGGAGGCAATCAAGAGGGGATTTATTTTGAAGGACACGAGTGGGTAGTTTATTGATAATATGACAGGCCGTGAGAGTAGCTTCCCCCCAATAATGTTTTAGGAGTATTTGACTGGAAGAGTAGGGCACAACTTACTTCAATAAGGTGTCGGTTTTTTCTTTCGGCAGTACCATTTTGTTGTGATAGAAGACATACCCTTTTGACAAGAAAAAGGATGTGACATTTTGATTGAAGTAATCAAGGGCATTATCAGAACAGAAGCATTTTATAGTGGTAGAAAACTGATTGTGAATCATATTACAGAAGATTGGAATTATAGTACTCACTTCGCTTTTTGTGTTTCATTAGAAAGACCCACATAAAATGAATGCAGTCATCAATAAATGTTATGTACCAATGTGCACCCGAAATGTTAGCAATTGGAGAAGGACCCCAAACATCACTATGAATAAGATGACAAGGAGAATGACTTATTGTATTGCTTTGTGGATATACGATAATGCTTAGCAAGTTCACACACATCACTTTGGAAGTTGGAAATATCAATACCACTAAAAAGATTGGGAAATATGGTTTTGAGAACATGAAAGGATGGATGACGAAGGCGCTTATGGTGGAGCCAAATGGTGTTTTTCAGCAGTGACGGTGGTTTGAGCTTTTTGTGAGGGTTGGGGACAACCAGTGTATCAAGATAGTACGGTCTATCTCGTTGCTTAGTAGTACCAATCGTCCTCCCCTTGCGCAGATCCTGTAATATACACCATGAAGGGAAAAATAGCAAAACAGTTAAGGTCCTCGGTTAGTTTGTAGATAGTGGCAAGATTCATGGCCAAGTTTGGAACATGTAGGGTAATCTTCAGATGCAACTGATCAGAATAGATAACTGTGCCATGTCTAACAACACGTGTAGAGCTTCTATCTGCAATGATAATGTGTTCAGGTGTGTAATAGGGGTGATAATGAAAGCAAAGAGGAAACATTAGTGGCACCTGAGTCCAAGATCCATTTGGAGGGTGAAATCTATTTTGAAGCATTAAGACAAAAATGAATAGAGGTTTTACCTTGCAAGGCCAAAGAACTATGACCGGAATCATGTGAGGCATCAAGAAACTGTAACATCATACGAAGTTTCTGTATGTCCACCACAGAAATTGGTGAAGGAGTAGTAGAGTTGTCAGTAGTATACCTAGATGTGGGAGTGGCTGAGTTAGCTCGCCCAGCACTAGATCCTCGCCTTTCCTTATCCTTCTTTTCTTCCTGTAGTTGGGGATTTAGCTTCCGGCATAGGTTCACATTATGATTTGATCTTTTGCAATGTTCACACCACCGCCCTCCCTTTTTCTCCTTAGTCGTCTTAGTATCTGAAGTTGGTTCGGCGGCGAGAGCGGTGCTGTCAATTGTCTTGGTGCTCATCATGATACTACATCTACTCTTCATGTTTTACGGTAGTAATGACAGAAGATATAGTTTTTGTGGACAAGAAACAGTAGAAACATTGCTGATTTATATAGTTTTTGTGGTGGGTTGCGTCAACAGCATTAAACCACTTCATTGTTAGTTACTGGTCAAGTTCAGACCATCGTCGCTGGAGGTCTGTAGCATATTTTGTGACAGATTGCGAATCTTGCATAAGATGCATTGTTTGGAGCCATAAGTCATAGACAAACGCACCATCTTTAGCAGTGGAATAAGACTACTTTATGAATTCCCAAATGTCTTTGGCTGTATCCATATAGAGACATGTGCTGCTGGTATTGGGATCCATGGAGTTTCATAACCAGACCAGTATATTGGCATTAGTTTTTCCCCGATTAGCAGCGTCTGTATCTTCTTCTGGTGTAGAAGCAGTGAGATGCGTTTCAAGATCCTTGCCGTGGAGAAGAGTGTAAACCAGCTTTGACCATGGCTGGATAGGAGGAAATCAAATTTTTGTTGTCGAAGAGTTGCTGCTGCAGCAGCAGCTGAGACAATAGCTAAGTGGTCGAGGTGACTTGTCGGTGAATCAGTTTCGTTAGACATGATCGAACCCTTGGTGAGTAGACTCACTCTAAGAGTTAAAAAGAGGACTGAAGACTGCAAAGCGGTGGAGACACCCAAAGAGATGCAGCAGGCGTAGAAAGTTTGAGATGCAGAGGGGTGGAGACAATCAGGAAATTAGAGCACCAGCAGGAGCGAATAAAGGTGGCAGTAGGGCTGATCAAAAGGCAGTGATCAAATGGGTTTAGATCAGATTAGGCTCTGATACCATGTAGTTTCTGAGCTTTTATTATTTATCGAAGATGATACAAAACTGATGTACGATCCTATATTTAGATAAGAGTCATCTAAGGGAAGAGACACCTTGGAAGAGTCTAGAATAAACCCCTTGGGAGTGCCTGTCTAAGAACTGTAAATAAACTGTAAAGAATCCGAACAGGTATAATTAATTATTTCCTGAACAGCCACTAGAGATTAATAATTACAGAATTAATAAAGAAACTATTTACTAGACTGATGGTGTATGTTCGGTATACACCTGTCAACAGATATATCAACAGTCGCAATAATCAAACCTAGTCTTTATTGTTTAGTAAATAATTAACCATGCCTTTATAAGGATGGATGGTTTTCATGTTTCAAGTACTAATAATTGAATTGGCCTCCTTGGAGGACTAAAATATACATTTTTTGTTAGTGAGTGCTATAAACTATTATTAATCCAAAGGTTAACAGTTTGGTTATGTTTCTGATTCTCAACAAAGTCTATTGCAAAATCACTTTTAAGCTCTTAATAGCATGTACTTCTTTTTTTATCTTTGAACTGCTGGAGTTCCTCATTTATATTGTTACTTGAGGGCTTCTGCTCCCCTCCTTAACGACGGTGGTATTTTGCTATGAACTGTAGTTTATGCTAAAAGTTGGTGACTTCTTCTTCAAATTTAGTGGGTTCATGGCATTTGTATGTCTAATGCGTATATGTGAAACATTTTTGTGAAAGCCGCCCAACTCCTCCCCAAACACCCCCCCCCCCCCCCCCCCCAAGATGGAACCGTTTTAATGTGAGACATTCCATACAATTTCCATCAACTCACGGCCTGGTAGTTAGACTTAGATGGAATCTGTATGTGTGGGGTGGGATGCCAATGACGATTGCTGGTTTTTGTTTTTCGTTCTTTCTACATGTATATGTTGATATTCTATGCAGGTCATGTATATAGCACCCTTAAAAGCTATTGTCCAAGAAAGAATGAGTGATTGGAAGAGGGGCCTGGTTTCGAAATTGGGGAAGAATATGGTGCTGATTTCCTCTGACTTGTGTTTTTATTAATTGGTTACTCATTTCTTCTGTGTAGCTATTGATACATCTTATGTGAAAAACTTGCATAGGTTGAAATGACTGGAGACTATACTCCAGACTTGATGGCTCTTTTGTCAGCTGACCTCATAATTTCTACTCCTGAAAAGTGGGATGGAATCAGCCGTAACTGGCACTCTCGCAGCTATGTCAAAAAGGTCCGTGTTTCAGCCTCTGTTTATCCCACTTTTTGATGCCTCCTTCTGTTGTGATGTATGGTTGTCTCGCATCTGTAAATGGATATTTTTTATTTTTTTTCCATAACTACCTATGACCTGCCAATATGGCTCTTTAGGTGGGTCTTATGATCTTGGACGAGATACATCTGCTTGGAGCCGATCGTGGTCCTATTCTTGAGGTAGGCATCATCGTATACTCATTACTCGAGTGAAGAATTCGTATCTTCTTTCGTATTCAGTATCATATACTCGTTACCTGAGTGAAGTCTTATATTCTTTCGTATTCAGCAAATTGATCTGTAATTCCCATATTTTCCTATTTTCCAACTTATCATGGTTTCATTTTAGTACACATGTGAAATAGTTGTGGTGTGCTCCGAATTATTATGGGTTATATCTCAACCCCGTGTTCCTCCAAGAGTGGTCGAATCAATCATTGAATATTGGTGTGGTCCGAATTATTCAGAGGTGCTGGATACTGATTCGAGCGCAAGGAATATTGGTAGCTCTATGATACTCTCTCCCTTCTCTCCTTTCTGTTGTTCCTTCCGTCTCTATTCCCAACCAATTTCTCAATCAAGTGCACCTTAGGCTTGCATCAGTAACAGAGAGCGTATACTGCACTTCATTTCTTTCTGCAATGAGTTCTATCATCAATTTAGCAACAAATGGATCTTGAACTAAATATTTTGTATCCTTGAAGGGTTCCTCGGAATAGGATTTCTGGAATTATATTCTAGGAACAAAATATTTTTTTGTTTGTTGACAATTAGAAAACCCTTGGAATCAATACTTCTTTTATTCATCGTAAATATATTAAACAAGTAAATAAAATAAATATAAAATTAAACACAAAATTAATTAATACCAAAGGTAGCCAAGTGCTCGTCAACATCCTAGCAAGGCCAGGGTCCGAGGATGCATCCCACCACAAGGGTGTAATAGGGGCAAGTCTTCCCTTGCCCTTTAGAACAGAAAACATTAATCAGATAAAACAATTTTATAATTAATTATACTTAAATTATATTCAAATTCAAAAATGTATTATAGTATAGTTCAAAATAGTTTTGTTGTAGATGGGTCAATGAATGTTTTATTTTAGATGGGTCAATGAATGTTTTGTTACAGGTATCACACTTATTAAGTAATGATTGATTATAAATTGTATATCTGTAAACTGTTTATAACTGTAATTTTTATAGATTTTATATAATGTTTAATACTTTCTTTTGTACTTAATAGATGATTTTCTAGCACACAACACGGAAATTAAGGAGACAATGTTAGGACTATTTTACCCTTTCTTTTCTATGGGGAATAGGAGAGTTGTGCTGTGAGGAGAAAAGTAAGAGGTAACTGTGGGAAGTAAGTGGTAGAGAAGACCAAAGCATCATATATTTTGAAAAAACTGACAACACCTAGAAAATCATCTATTGAGTAAAGAGAAATCAATGACTAGAATAGGGGAGTTAATTGAAAAAAGGATTCCTCACATTGTTCTCATTCAAAATTGCGCGTGAGACTTTTTTGTCTCGTACGACTCCTAAGTGATAAAAGTTTGAAGAACTTAAGTTTACATTTTTTTGGCATACTTTAGGTATTGTAATAAATTTTTTAAATTTATAAGTAATTAATATTTTTTTCATTATACATATATAGAATTTAAAGTGTATTTTTAAAAGAAGTTTTTTAGTATTGAACAATATATAATAATGACAATACTAATTAATGACCATATGTATTTTAAGTTATTACTATCTAATATACTCACTTCTAGTCAACTATTTTAATTATTAGTTAGTTTATTTGAATTTATGGTATAATTTTGGTTTAATTCCAAATTTGTAAAAATTAACTATATGATTCTAATGATTGTAATATGTATTATATATCTAGTTTTTTTAAAAATTAGATATATAGTACTAACAGTTGTATATATTATATTTACACGTAGAAATAATCTATAATATTTGTTAATAATCAAATGGTTGCAATTACTAGCTATTTTTTAATTCAAATTTATTTTTTTTTAATATTTTTAACTATATGTAAATATTATTTTATTTGTTCAAATTTCTCCTATTTTTACTAATTAGTTTGGGAAAATTCATGAAGTGCAACTAAACTTTTGCTTTTTTTTATAATTAAGATTTGCATTCATGATAATAAAAATGCGATTGTTACAAGGTTACAGCACCACACCCCCCCCCCCCTGGGGCCACTTTGGGCACTTGACTCGTTAAAACCTTTATGGACAAATCCAATGGGAAAAATTCCATAGAGGAAAAAGAGTACAAAGTGTCTGGTCAAAACACTCTACCTAATCTCTTCATCAGAACAACTCCACATTAAGACAATCAGTGCTCATAAAACTTTCGCAAGGCAATGGAAGATTTATCTATTGACTCTTAGTCTAGGAAATAAAGCATTTATTATTTCTATAAGTAATTAGGTTCTCCTGTCTGTCCAGCATGTAATTAATTGCACCTGTTCAGTTATTTATATTTTCTAGACAGACACTTCCAAAGTGTCTCTTCCCTTAGGTTATCTAGACCCTTCCATAGGTGCCTATAAATATACGGCTGTATATCTCATTTCAGATCATCAAACAATGAATAAAATACTCGGCAAACTACAATATCCTATACTACTTTGTTTGGTAAGTGGTGAACAAATTTCAAGAGTAGTTTTATTCCCACCTAAGTGTAAACTTGAGAGTTTACCCCGTTTATTGGCATACCAGCCCCATGGAATTAAGAAGTTGATTTATATTCCAATATACCTCCATACGTATCTATCTAAAAGGTAAAGACTGTCTTCTACATCACATCTATCATGTATTCCAAGAATAGAACTCTACCAACGAAACAGAACAAGTAAAGGTGTTACATGCTTCTCCAGTAGTGCAGTGGTTGTGATACACAGCATCCTTGATGTGGGAATACTTTCAAAACTGTTGGATTTTCTTAATGGGGTTAGGTATGAGTAAAGAGAGCAGAAGCCCTTTGGGCTAGCCCCACATGTAGCCATCACTGCTGAGACGACCAAGTACATCCAACCTGCTGGGTCTGAGTCCCTCTAGTCCATCATTTATCCTTGGTTTAGAGACAGATCTGATGTCATTTTTTACACCCCATTTTCTTTGTATGAAGTCTATCTCTCTGTAAGGTACTCCTAATAATACATGTAATATGTTGATAGGGATCTCAGTTAATAATGATGCTGGATTATCTTCTTCAACATTATT
This sequence comes from Limonium bicolor, assembly GCA_023374045.1. Lineage (NCBI taxonomy): Eukaryota > Viridiplantae > Streptophyta > Magnoliopsida > Caryophyllales > Plumbaginaceae > Limonium > Limonium bicolor. The sequence continues at coordinate 284,013,910 of CM041776.1, forward strand.
GTTTGGAGTTATTAACTGGGGAGGAATAGAATTTAAGATGTGGGGACATTTCAAATTGCATCTGAACTAAAATGATGTATTTTCTTTATTTTAAGATGAATATAGTATTAAGCATGTACTCAACCTCCCAAGTACATGACTGACATTAGTCCGTGCTGTACAAAAAAGATATGTGGCACTCCTATTATTCCACTTGTTCCAGACATGCTATACTAATGTGGTAAAAGGAATAGCTTTACAATAATTTTGATACGGTACAGCCTTTCCTCTCCTATTAATCCTCCGAATAGGCCAACAAAGTTCCAATTACAGTACCCTAATCCCCTAGCTGGCCTGATATACTAGTTTAAGGTCTCAATTACTAATAAACCCCCAAATTACTTATAAACCCCTATCTTAAATAATAAACCATATAGTACCCCTGCTCCTAACATCTCTCCCCCCTAAACAACCACCTTGTCCTCAAGGTGGGAAGGATGTAATTATTCTCGTTCCTGCAGTAGCAGTAGTCAGAAGGATCCAAATTAGCCGCACTGGACTTCTCTGTGAGGCTTGTTGCTTGGAGTACAAGTGGAGGACAAAACAATGATCCCATTTGTTCAATTGTTCATATCCGTCGAGAGCAATGACTATTGAGGAAGTATGTATTGTTGCGAACGCAAGAGCCAGTATTAGTGTCTTTTCTATGCTTTTCCATCTGTTCATTGTTTTTCAATCGATCGAACCTACTCTTCCTCAATCTTCTTTCAGTCCCCCATTCACCTATCAGGAATGTACGGTGAAGACGGGGTTTACTCATCCTTTCTTGCCTGCGACTCCTTACCACCTTCATTACTCTCCGTTCCGTCCTCCTACTACAAGCAGCTCTTCCTGCGTCCTTTTTCCTCGCGCGTGGGGTGAACAAGAACAGGAAGGCAGCGTCATGACTTCAAACTCGCTTGAGGAAGATTGGTGATCGACAGGCAAAGGGCGTTTGCCTGGGGAAATGAGTGATAGAAAAGGCCAGCAAACTTTGGGATGCAGATTTTGAATTAGGGTTAGTATTTTCCCTAATTCGTCCAAATTGAATCCCAACTCCATTGGACGTCCTCCTCACTATTTTTCTTGGCTTTAACCTTTTCCTTTTTTCCTTCTTCTGAACGATGATTCTTTGCTTCGCTCTTTTCTTGGCTTCCATCAAGCCCGATGTGCGGACGAATTGGGGACAAGGAATTCTTTTTCCTTGTTGCACTTGCCGTCGCTGTCTCTGGATTACCAATTTTGGATTCTTGCGAAAATTAGAAAAACGGTTAAGAGCAATTGCTGGAGCGCAGTGAACTGAAGCAATCTCTCTGATTTTGATTTCTTTCTTCTCACCTCCATCTCCATATCCGCCTGATTGAATATTACTTGTCCTCGGTGAATTATCTCCCTCTTCTTCTTGAAACTTCACCGCCTTTTGTTGCCTTACCAAAACAACTTGTGCTAGATGACCAACCGTGATAGATAACTTTTGGAGTTTCTCGGTAAGCTTCGACAACTGAGCGTTGATTATATCTTGTTCCTTCTCCATTACTACTGTGTTGACTTTGGTCGAAACCATTCAAGCCCTTCCCACAGCCAAGAAGCTTGGCTCTGGTACCAATTACAATACCCTAATCCCTTCCCTAATCCCCTAGCTGGCCTTATATACTAGTTTAAGGTCTCAATTACTAATAAACCCCTATCATAACTAATAAACCCTATAGTACCCTTGCTCTTAACAAATTTTGCTCCCCTCCCTTCTTTCTTCCACTTCCTACTAATCCGTCTCTCCATGCTTTTCGAAACCAAAGCGGCCCTGATTCCCCTAGAACGATTCCCCACGCTACTCTAAACTCTAGCTGCATAGACGCTTACACTTCTAGAAGAGTTGTGTTTAAGTGTTTCCTCTCTATTTTACAAAGAGCACATAGCTAACATCCCCACCTGAGCACTCTATCTCTAATAGCTACCCTGTTATTAACTGGTAGACAGGTGATGAAAGCTTACAAAAACATCAAAGCCTTTTCTGAAAATAATTGGGGTCGGCTAACATAATCAATATAGGAGGTTGGGTAAAGTCCTAGACAGACATGGACTAGGGTTGAGATGAAGGCCTTCAGGCTTGTATTGCTGCATTCTAACACAACTATATTTAATTGGAAACACTATTACCCTTCAGTGTCCAACTGTCCATAACAACATCCTTTTCAACAAACGTCTCCTAATTTAGATCTGAGGTGGAGATTCTTCCAAGTCCTAGAGCTATCAGCTTGAATGTTTAAATCCTAAAGGGTCGTTTCTTTAAGGTAATTCTCCCACAATGTGTCATACTTGTTGTTTGGTCTATCCGAACAGCCACTATTGTTGTAATTATTACATGACTAGTGCTGTAATTATTAAGTGTCTAGTGGCTGTTCAGTTGTAGTTAATTATTAGTGACTGTTCAGTTGTAATTAATTGTAACTCTTCAGCTGATTGTAGTTCCTAGGCAGAATCTCTAGAATTATCCTCTCTCTTACATAGTTCTAGAACACTCTCCTCTCTTAGACATTCTCTCTATAAATATAGGGCTGTATCACTTCTCAAATACAATCATCACATCAACGATTACTGCTGTAAACTTCATGGTGTCAGAGCAGATTTCAACCATAGCCACCACTTTCTTAAAACACTAAACATAGATAAAGGGTTTCTTCACCCAAATCTCTATTCCTAAGGGTGTCTCCGCCTAAACTCTATTCCTAGGGGTGTCTCCGCCCTAAATCTCCTGCCTAAAAAGGTGTCTCTACCTTCTTCATCCACCCACGTTGTTTTTCCTCTTTGTCACTATCGCTGAGGAGAACAAATCTGATTCAAATGCTGTTGCTTCTGTTGTTGCCTATTTCTGCAGCTTTGAAACCAAACAAGACTGATCTTGCTCCTATTGATTCAGCCTATAAACTGAATGACAAGAACTACTTGATTTGGTCTCAGCTTGTCCTTACTCGTCTAGAAGGGAAGGAACTAGACAATCATCTCACTCAATCAAAACCAGCTGACACTAATGAAGGTGAATGGAAGAAAGTAGATGCCAACATACGGTCATGGTTATGGGATTCAATGGATCCAAGCATCAGCATCACATGTATGTTTCTGAAAACTGCAAAGGAAATCTGGGAATATGTCCAGACATCCTACTCAACAGCAAAGGATGCTGCCTTTATTTATGACCTCTGGCTTAGGTCAATGACCACCAAGCAAGAAGGACTATCAGTCTCGGAATATGCTACCAATCTTCAACGATGGTGGTCGGAATCGGATCAATACCAAAGCATCAAGTGGGAGACCACAGGAGATGCACTTCTATATCAAAAGGCAACAAACCAGCAACGTGTAGTGTTTTTTGGTTGCTCTAAACCCAAAATATGACCAGGTTCGAGTTCAAATTCTTGGAAAGAAGGATCTGCCTAATATAGAAGAGGTCATTGCTACTTTCAAATCAGAGAAAAGTCGCCACTCAGTAATGCTGGAAAACATGACAACTAAAAGCACTACCTTTACAGCAAAAGGGGAACATAGTGTTGGTAAAGCAGGAAGTTGGCGCAGTCATTTTAAAAGGTCAAATCACAACAATGATCAGTGCTGGAAACTTTATCCCCATCTACAGAAAGAACTCAAGAAACGAGTACAAGGGGTTGGAAAAGCCTACACAACCACATCTATAGTTTTTTTGATAATTAGAAGTATATTAATCTAATGGAGAATCTCCAAACGTTACAAACTATAGGTTGCTAAGAGCAACCGTTCTAATGACAAGGTTTGCACAAGACTGTGCAGTACAAGAGGTATTCCTAAATATTCTGTTATTCCTCTCTATCCAAACAAAGTAGATAAGTGAAGTGAAGACAAAAGAGAAAGTTCTGTGAGCGTTACACTTTTTTCTCCATCTATTGCTAACCCATCTAATTAGTCTAGGCCAATCTCTAGGTGTTCTAATACCTCCGAAATGATTCCAGACAGCATTCCAAATATCATAAGTAAAGTTGCATCTAAATAGCAAGTGCTTCAGAGTTTCCCTTTCACTACGGCATAAGACACACACTTCGTCCGTGGTTATTCCCCATTTCCTCATTCGATCTCGAGTGGCCAACCTCCCATTAACAGCTAGCCAGGAGATAAAAGAGTATCTGGGAAAGTTCCCTTTACTCCAAATCACTTTGCTCCATTGAACTTTTGGGGTAGTCACATGCAACTTTCCATAGCACTTTTTTATAGAGAAGCTATTACCCAGGATGGGCCAGACAACTCCATTGCCTTCTGAGAGATGCCGAATGGCATGCTGTCTAAGATTCATAAGATTCCTCCAACACCATGAACTATCACTAGGGATGCTGACATCCCAAATAGATTGTCCTTTTAGATAATAGCCATTAACCCATTTCACCCACAAGGTGTCTTGTTTATTCTCAATCTGCCAGATCTGTTTGAACATGGCGGCTTTGTTCCAGGTGTCAAGTCACTTAATACCAAGACCACCTCTCCCCACTGGTTGGCACACTGTCTTCCAAGCCACACTTGCCTTCTTGGAGTCAGTATTCCCCGTCCATAGGAAAGCTCTACAAATGGCAATGATATTCTTGATAACCTTCCTTGGGAGCGTAAAGATAGTCATCCAATAGATCTGCATGGATAATAACACTGATTTGATGAGTTGGAGTCAACCTGCATAGCTGAGGAATCTAGAGGGCCAGCTCTTGATCTTACCAACCAACTTATCTATCAAATCTTGACAATCTATAGCAGAGAGCTTGGTAGGGCTAAGGGGGACCCCAAGGTATTTGATGGGTAGCTGGCCTTCCTCCAGACTGAAGTTAGAGTAGAGGTAAGCTTTGAACTCCTCGTCAACTCCAGCCATGAATAACTTGGTCTTGCTAAGATTTGCTTCCAACCCCGAGGTTTGGGAGAAGGTGGTAAAAAGCCTCATCATTTTGTTAACTGGGCCAGCTTTAGCTTTACAGAAAAGTATAAGATCGTCTGCAAAGCAAAGGTGGGTAAGTTTCATCTTTCTGCACAACGGATGGTAATTTTAGCCTTTTTCAGTCTCTAGGCTGATAAGAAGTCTGCTGAGGTACTCCATACAAAGTACAAAAATATAGGGAGAGATAGGATCCCCTTGCCGAAGCCCTCTTTTCCCCTGGAAGAACCCCTTAAGGCTGCCATTGACAACTACTGAGAAACTAGGAGTGGTGATACATTCCATGAGCCATCCAACAAAGATAGGAGGGAAATTGAGAGCTTAGAGGAGGTCTTGGATGAAATCCCAGCTCACACTGTCAAAAGCCTTTTGGAGGTCGATTTTAAGCATACACCTGGGTGATACTTTATTTCATTTGTAACCCTTGATAAGCTCATGGCATAGCAGAACATTGTGGGAGATGGATCTTCCTCTGACAAAAGCAGCTTGGTTTGGGCTTATGATGGTTTCCAGAACCTGCTGAAGCCTATTGGCCAGAAGCTTGCTGATAATCTTATAGACCACATTACAACACGAGATAGGTCTATAGTCATTAGGTTTGCTGGGATTGTCCTTCTTGGGTACAAGAGTGATAGCTGTGCAGTTAATGCTTTTCCTCAGGTTACCTGTGTTAAAAAACCACATCTATAGTTGCAGGTCCTTCGGATTCACACACCTCTCAAGAAGAACTGAAGCAACTTCAGGCTATGCTGAAATCCCTTCAATCTCCCTCTTGCATTGATCAATGCTCTCTCGCCCTACAAGGTAGTACTTCACAATCTTTTTGTCTTAATGCTTCAAAACATGTCTTGCGAGACTGGATTCTTGATTCAGGAGCTACCTCCCACTTGACCTCTACTTCCTCTTACCTTGATGATTATTCATCTTGCCCTGAAAAACTACAAATTACTACATCAAATGGTACATCCACATCTGTTGTTGGCCAAGGAACTGCCAAAATCTCAAAGGGATTGCACCTTAGTAATACCCTACATGTCCCTGACTCCCTGGTCTTGCCATGAACCTTGCTTCAGTATATAAACTCACCAATGATCTCAACTGCTTTGCTGTTTTTTCTACATCTTGGTGTGTTTTGCAGGATCTACACTCGGGGAAGACGATTGGAACTGCTAGGCAACGGAATGGATTGTACTACTTGGATTTACATCGTGTCTCACCTAATCCTATTAGAGCCCTTGTATCCGTTGTTGATAAAAATGCCACAATTTGGCTTTATCAAAGCGTTTAGGTCATCCCTCTTTCTATGCTTTAAAAACTTTGTTTCCTAATCTGCTTGTTGTATTGATGTCTCTGTCCTCAAATGTGAAGTGTGTGAACATTCCAAACACACTCGTGCTTCTTTACCTCTCAGTACGGCAAAAAGCAGTCTTCCGTTTTCTCTTATTCACAGCGATGTTTGGGGTCCTTCTCCCATAGCTAATATCTCTGGTGCTAGATGGTTTCTTACTTTTATTGATGACTGCACTCGATTCACATGGTTGTTTCTTCTTAGCAATAAGAGTGAAGTAAGTTCTATCATACCCATTTTTTGTAACATGATTCAAACTCAATTCTCCACCTCAATTCAAAGGTTTCGCACTGATAATGCTATTGACTATTTCAACCAAAAAGTTACAACATTTTTTCAATCTAGAGGAATTATTCACGAGTCTTCTTGTGTCTATACTCCACAACCAAATGGAATTGCTGAAAGAAAGAACCGACATCTTCTTGAAATAGCTCGTGCTCTTCTTTTCCAATCAAACACACCTCAACGCTATTGGGGAAAAGCCACCTTAATAGTCTGTCACCTAATCAATAAGCTTCCCTCTCGTGTCCTTCAAAACAAATCTCCTCTCGAATGCTTAAGCCATTTCTTCCCTACTCACAAGATTTCCACAAACCTGGACCTACGCGTCTTTGGGTGTACCTCATTTGTCCATATTCACACACCCATTAGAGGGAAGCTTGATCCGTGGGCCGTTAAATGCATCTTTCTTGGATACTCTCCTACACAAAAAGGGTACAAGTGCTACAACCCTAACACAAGAAAAACCTATGTCACTGCAGATGTCATATTTCATGAGGAAACACCCTACTCCCTCTACTGAACCTATTGACCTTCCTCCTCCAAGTACACATTCAAACCATAACCCTCCCATGACCTTCTTCGACATCTCCTTTACTCCTGTGACAAATTCCAACCAATCCGAATCACCATCAGCACCCTCCTTACCACCTTCGCAACATGAATCATCATCTTCTCCTTCCACTAATTCACAAGATACACCACCAACACCCTCCTCACCATCTATCCCATCTCCTCCTCCATTGACACGTGTTTACTCCAGGGAACACAAGTCCAGACCATGGCTGATGGAGGACCAAGCGTCTGAACCAAGTGTTGATCCTGCACCAACAACTGATTCAAATCTACCCATTGCTCTTCGAAAAGGAGTTCGTAAGTGTACTTCCACCCCTCTTTATCCCTTGACTAATTTTGTATCCTTTGATAACTTCTCTCCATCACATTCACTGTTTGTCCAAAGCCTTAATCAGATTCCTATCCCTAAGACTGCTTCTGAAGCATTAACCAAAAGAGTGTGGAGAGAAGCCATGAAGGAAGAAATTCGAGCATTAGAAAAAAATAGAACTTGGGATATTGTTAGTAAACCTCTTGGGAAGCATGTGGTTGATTGCAGGTGGATTTTTACTTTAAAATACAAAGCAGCTGGATCATTGGAGAGATATAAGGTACTGCTGGTTGCAAAAGGATATACTCAAACCTATGGGATTGATTATCATGAAACCTTTGCTCCAGTTGCCAAACTTAATACGGTTCGCATACTGTTATCTCTTGCAGCTCATTTTGATTGGAAACTATTGTAGTTTGATGCAAAGAATGCCTTTCTTCATGGTGACTTGCATGAAGAGATATATATGCGGATGCCTCCTGGTTTTGATGTTGCAAATGATTCATCCAAAGTCTGCCGCCTTAAAAAGGCATTATATGGTCTCAAGCAATCTCCCCGTGCATGGTTTGAGCGATTTGCTTATGTTGTATGTGCGGCTGGTTATAAGCATTCTCACCCAGGGGGGGTCACCATCCTATTGGTTTATGTAGATGATATTGTTGTCACTGGCAATGATCCCAAAGAACAGCAAAGATTGGAGAAACAACTTCAATCCAAATTTGAAATCAAATCTTTTAGGTCGTTGAAGTATTTCTTGGGAATTGAGGTTGCTCGTTCTTCTCATGGAATTTTTATTAGCCAGCAAAAATACATCACTGACCTCTTAATTGAAACGGGGAAGAGTGCTTGCTGACCTACCACCTCACCTATGGATCCTAATCATAAGCTTGATTCGGCACAGGATGCACCAAAGGTTGAAGTATCTCGGTATCAGTGATTGTGTGGAAAACTAATCTACTTGTCTCACACTCGACTAGATATCGCTTATGCAGTAAGTGCCCTGAGTCGGTTTATGCACGATCCTAGAAAACCACATATGGAAGCAGCACACCGAGTCTTATACTATCTAAAGTGGGCACCTGGAAAAGGTATTCTATTTGAAAGAGGAAAAAGACTAACCCTCCAAGCATTCACTGATGCAGATTATGGAGGTTCACTTGTTGACAGACGATCTACTACGAGCTACTGGGTTTTCTTAGGAGGTAATTTAGTTACTTGGAGGAGTAAGAAATAGAATGTGGTAGCCCGCTCATCTGCAGATTCTGAGTTCAGAGCCCTTGCTCATGGCATTTGTGAGCTTCTTTGGATTCGTATCTTATTGTTTGACTTGAAGATCAAGTGGGAAGGCACAATGGAGCTCAGATGCGACAACAAATCAGCTATCAGCATAGCACATAACCCGGTTCAGCATGATCGAACCAAACACATCGAAATTGATCGCCATTTTATCAAGGAAAAGATTGAAGGAGGACTAATTAAACTAAGTCATATCACTTCGGAAGATCAAGTGGCTGATGTCTCATAGTGCTAGATTTCACAACCTTATCTCCAAGCTTGGAATGTAGAATATCTACAGTCCAGCTTGAGGGGGAGTGTTGTTTGGTCTATCCGAACAGCCACTATTGTTGTAATTATTACATGACTAGTGTTGTAAACATTAAGTGTCTAATGGCTGTTCAGTTGTAGTTAATTATTAGTGATTGTTCAGCTGTAATTAATTGTAACTCTTCAGCTGATTATAGTTCCTAGGCAGAATCTCTAGAATTCTCCTCTCTCTTACATAGTTCTAGAACACTCTCCTCTCTTAGACATTCTCTTTATAAATATAGGGTTGTATCACTTCTCAAATACAATCATCACATCCACGATTACTGCTGTAAACTTCAATACTTTGTGTCAATACGCCATGATTGCTCGAGGATTGTTGACTTGTTGCACTCTTCCAATTCCTTATGTCAAGACCACCAAACTCAATGGGTTGGCAAATTTTTTTCCAAACAACTGTAGAATTCTTTGAATTGTTGTCCCCACCATAGAATTACTCTACAAATCGCAGCTAGCCAGCTACCTCTTTTATGATCTTATGTCTTTTGTTGTTCATGCTTCTGAGTTTGGCATGTCTTGTTGATACTCATGCTTTTTCTTTTGGTATTATTTTAAGTCATGATGGAGTTGATTCATACCTTGTCAGGGTAGTAGACAATTATGGTGCATTTTGCTGTACTATGATCAGTGTTGCTATTTTGGCAGTAAGATAAACATTTCTTTATTAGGTAATTGTTTCAAGGATGAGGTATATATCATCACAGACGGAGTTTCCTGTTCGATTCGTTGGTCTTTCAACAGCCTTAGCAAATGCAGGGTATGATATTCAGTCATTTTGACTTTTCAAATCTGCCGTCTACAAGTTAGGTACTGTTAGGATGCAAGCTGTCCAATTGATAGTGGTCTTTGTTGTTGAGTATTCTTTCTTGAGTAGCGTTATTAGCAATTTTCTTTTTCGGGCGTGTTGTAGGGATCTAGCAGACTGGTTAGGTGTTAGGAGTCTGAACTCTTTAACTTTAAGCCCAGTGTCCGACCAGTTCCACTTGAAGTTCACATTCAGGTATAATCATCCATCTAATTATACATGCTCCTGTAATACTTGAACGCTGATGGACTATGCTGTTTAATGGGTTCTTTGGTTGTTGAATTAATGCTATCCAGTGGTTTGATACTTCAAGATAAGATATACAAATACACTAATCAATTCTTACTGGAAAATTCTTTTCCATGTATTTTGTTGAGGAAAGACACCTCTTCCATGCTAATAAAGCTTCAGAAATATTTTCCTTGAATTCTCTGGGAATACTTTAGCTTTGCGGGTTGTGCTTGTTTGCTCTGGTAGCTGTCATTTTGTTTTTCTTTTCTCTAGCTTTTCTTCAACAGTCTGACGATTAATTGGTTGCTACTATCTGCATGTATTTCTGCTCATGACTATTTACATGACCTGACAGGGATATCCTGGAAAATTCTATTGTCCAAGGATGAATAGCATGAACAAACCTACATATGCTGCTATATGTACCCATTCACCGACTAAACCGGTGCTAATATTTGTTTCATCTCGGCGGCAAACAAGGCTTACTGCTCTTGACTTGATTCAGGTAATGAATACCATTGATCTTACATGTGTTGTTTTAAGATAGTTTTGACAATATGCCAACCAATTCAGAGTATGAAGTGTAAGGATTTAGTATAGGGAAGTTTTGAGAAGAAATGTAAGAATATGGTTTCCTTGAATAGATAAGATTTAAATAAGGCTTAGATCATTAAGTTAAAGGGAAAATTCACGATATACCCCTGTTTTCTTTCATAATTCACAATATACCCTTGTGTTTTTCGTAATTCAACTTTAAACATGCTTAAATATTGTCCAAAATTGATGAAACTTTACATGGACGATGCTAAAGTGTTATATTTTGTCCAATATCAAATATGAAGTTTTTTAAGCTCACATGTTCATTGGGTCCCCAATGAATTAAATTCCACATGTTCATTGGGTCCCACAGGTCAACATGTAAGCTTAAAAAACTTCAAATTTAGAATTGGACCAAAATATAACACTTTAGCATCGTCCATGTAAAGTTTCATCAATTTTGGACAACATTTAAGCATGTTTAAAGTTGAATTACAAAAACCACAGGGGTATATTGTGAATTACGAAAGAAAACAGGGGTATATCATGAATTTTCCCTAAGTTAAATTCATAATTATTCCTAGTTTCCCTGTTCTAGGAGATATCATTTTGCCACTCGCATAAATTGGGTGTTTGTTCAAAATAGTTGTTATCAAAGTTCAATACAATTCAAGCTTTTCTTGCAGCTTCTTAATTTGTGGGTGCACCAGTTTGGTATCTGAATTAGCTTTCTTCTTCTCAGGTCTTATCTCTTCTTCCTCCCAATCTCCTATCAATCAGCTTGTGTTGGTTGCTATTTATCCCCCCTCACAACAAAACTCTCCTACCCTACTCCTACTTTGTTTTTTGAAAAGTGAATATCGTATTTAAGATCACTTGGATCCCCAAAAAGTTCATTTAGGGCCTATTAGAATATATACAGCGCCATTCTATTTACAAAATTGGCTCATGCATGGGCTGTACAAACATGTTTTTCACTCGCATGATGACCAAGTGTAGTGAACACAGTAGCATACATTTAGGTGGTGTTTGGTTCGTGCAGAGGAAAAAGAAAGCAACCAACAAAGGGAATGCTACGGAATAGAAGGAATGACCTTTAAACAGTCACCCAAGGAGTTTTTTGGGAAGGGGAATCCTAAACCCTTGGGGGGTGAGTGTTGTTTGGTCTATCCAACAGCCACTATTGTTGTAATTATTACATGACTAGTGGTGTAATTATTAAGTGTCTAGTGGCTGTTCAGTTGTAGTTAATTATTAGTGACTGTTCAGCTGTAATTAATTGTAACTCTTCAGCTTATTGTAGTTCCTAGGCAGAATCTCTAGAATTCTCCTCTCTCTTACATAGTTCTAGAACTCTCTCCTCTCTTAGACATTCTCTCTATAAATAGGGCTGTAACACTTCTCAAATACAATCATCTCATCAACGATTACTGCTGTAAACTTCATGGTATCAGAGCAGGTTTCAACCATAGCCACCACTTTCTTAAAACACTAAACATAGATAAAGGGTGTCTTCACCCAAATCTCTATTCCTAAGGGTGTCTCCGCCTAAACTCTATTCCTAGGGGTGTGTACACCCTAAATCTCCTGCCTAAAAAGGTGTCTCTACCTTCTTCATCCACCCACTTTTTTTCTTCTTCGTCACTATGGCTGAGTTCAACAAATCTGATTCGAATGCTGTTGCATCTGCTGCTGCTGCTGCTATTACAGCAGCTTTGAAACCAAACAAGACTGATCTTGCTCCTATTGATTCAGCCTACAAACTGAATGGCAAGAACTACTTGATTTGGTCTCAGCTTGTCCTTACTCATCTAGAAGGGAAGGAACTAGACAATCATCTCACTCAATCAAAACCAGCTGACACTAATGAAGGTGAATGGAAGAAAGTAGATGCCAACATACGGTCAAGGTTATGGGATTCAATGGATCCAAGCATCAGCATCAGCATCACATGTATGTTTCTGAAAACTGCAAAGGAAATCTGGGAATATATCCAGAGATCCTACTCAACAGCAAAGGATGCTGCCTTTATTTATGACCTCTGGCTTAGGTCAATGACCACCAAGCAAGAAGGACTATCAGTCTCGGAATATGCTACCAATCTTCAACGGTGGTGGTCGGAATTGGATCAATACCAAAGCATCAAGTGGGCGACCACAGGAGATGCACTTCTATATCAAAAGGCAACAAACCAGCAGCGCGTGTACTATTTTTTGGCTGGTCTAAACCCAGAATATGACCAGGTTCGAGTTCAAATTCTTGGAAACAAGGATCTGCCTAATATAGAAGAGGTCATTGCTACTGTCAAATCAGAGGAAAGTCGCCGCTCAGTAATGCTGGAAAACAAGACAACTGAAAGCACTGCCTTTACTGCACAAGGGGAACATAATGTTGGTAAAACAGGAAGGTGGTGCAGTCATTGTAAAAGATCAAATCACAACAATGATCAGTGCTGGAAACTTTATCCCCATCTGCAGAAAGAACGCAAGAAACGAGGACAAGGGGTTGGAAAAGCCTGCACAACCACATCTACAGTTGCTGGTCCTTCAGATTCACACATCTCTCAAGAAGAACTGAAGCAACTTCAGGCTATGCTGAAATCCCTTCAATCTCCCTCCAGCACTGATCAATGCTCTCTCGCCCTACAAGGTAATACTTCACAATCTTTTTGTCTTAATGCTTCGGAACATGTCTTACGAGACTGGATTCTTGATTCAGGAGCTACCCCCACATGACCTCTACTTCCTCTTGCCTTGATGATTATTCATCTTGCCCTGAAAAACTACAAATTACTACAGCAAATGGTACATCCACATCTGTTGCTGGCCAAGGAACTGCCAAAATCTCAAATGAATTGCACCTTAGTAATACCCTACATGTCCCCGGTCTTGCCATGAACCTTGCTTCAGTATATAAACTCACCAATGATCTCAACTACTTTGCTGTTTTTCCTCCATCTTGGTGTGTTTTGCAGGATCTACACTCGGGGAAGACGATTGGAACTGCTAGGCAACGGAATGGATTGTACTACTTGGATTTACATCGTGTCTCACCTAATCCATGTAGAGCTCTTGTATCCGCTTCTGATAAAAATGCCACAATTTGGTTTTATCATAAGCGTTTAGGTCATCCCTCTTTCTATGCTTTAAAAACTTTGTATCCTAATCTGCTTGTTGGTATTGATGTCTCTACCCTCAAATGTGAAATGTGTGAACATTCCAAACACACTCGTGCATCTTTACCTCTCAGTATGACAAAAAGCAGTCTTCCGTTTTCTCTTATTCACAGCGATGTTTGGGGTCCTTCTCCCATAGCTAATATCTCTGGTGCTCGATGGTACTCAATAAGAGTGAAGTAAGTTCTATCATACCCATTTTCTGTAACATGATTCAAACTCAATTCTCCACCTCAATTCAAAGGTTTCGCACTGATAATGCTACTGACTATTTCAACCAAAAAGTTACAGCATTTTTTCAATCCAGAGGAATTATTCATGAGTCTTCTTGTGTCTATACTCCACAACAAAATGGAATTGCTGAAAGAAAGAACCGACATCTTCTTGAAATAACTCGTGCTCTTCTTTTCCAATCAAACACACCTCAACGCTATTGGGGAGAAGCCACCTTAATAGCCTGTCACCTAATCAATAAGCTTCCCTCTCGTGTCCTTCAAAACAAATCTCCTCTTGAATGCTTAAGCCATTTCTTCCCTACTCACAAGATTTCCACAAACCTGGACCTACGTGTCTTTGGGTGTACCTCTTTTGTTCATATTCACACACCGAATAGAGGGAAGCTTGATCCACAGGCCGTTAGATGCATCTTTCTTGGATACTCTCCTACACAAAAAGGGTACAAGTGCTACAACCCGAACACAAGAAAAACCTATGTCACTGCAGATGTCACAAACCATGAGGAAACGCCCTACTATCCCTCTACTGAACCTATTGACATTCCTCCTCCAAGTACACACTCTAACCATGATAACCCTCCTATGACCTCCTTTGACATCTCCTTTACTCCTATGACAAATTCAAACCAATCCAAATCACCACCAGCACCCTCCTTACCACCTTCGCAACATGAATCATCATCTTCTCCTTCCACTAATTCACAAGATACACCACCAGCACCCTCCTCACCATCTATCCCATCTCCTCCTCCATTGACACATGTTTACTCCAGGGAACACAAGTCCAGACCATGGCTGATGGAGGACCAAGCGTCTGAACCAAGTGTTGATCCTTCACCAACAACAGATTCAGATCTACCCATTGCTCTTCGAAAAGGAGTTCGTAAGTGTACATCCACCCCTCTTTATCCCTGACTAATTTTGTATCCTTTGATAACTTCTCTCTATCACATTCACTGTTTGTCCAAAGCCTTAATCAGATTCCTATCCCTAAGACTGTTTCTGAAGCATTAACCAAAAGAGAGTGGAGAGAAGCCATGGAGGAAGAAATTCGAGCATTAGAAAAAAATAGAACTTGGGATATTGTTAATAAACCTCTTGGGAAGCATGTGGTTGATTGCAGGTGGATTTTTACTCTCAAATACAAAGCTGATGGATCACTGGAGAGATATAAGGCACGGCTGGTTGCAAAAGGATATACTCAAACCTATGGGATTGATTATCAGGAAACCTTTGCTCCAGTTGCCAAACTTAATACGGTTCGCATACTATTATCTCTTGCAGCTCATTTTGATTGGAAACTATTACAGTTTGATGTGAAGAATGCCTTTCTTCATGGGACTTGCACGAGATATTATGCGGATGCCTCCTGGTCTTGATGCTGCAAATGATTCATCCAAAGTCTGCCGCCTTAAAAAGGCATTATATGGTCTTAAGCAATCTCCTCGTGCATGGTTTGAGCGATTTGCTTCTGTTGTATGTGCGGCTGGTTATAAGCAAAGTCAGGGTGATCATACTTTGTTTGTCAAGCATTCTCACTTAGAGGGGATCACCATCTTATTGGTCTATGTAGATGATATTATTGTCACTGGCAATGATCCCAAAGAACAGCAAAGATTGGAGAAACAACTTCAATCCAAATTTGAAATCAAATCTCTTGGGTCGTTGAAGTATTTCTTGGGAATTGAGGTTGCTCGTTCTTCTCATGGAATTTTTACTAGCCAGCAAAAATACATCACTGACCTCTTAATTGAAACGGGGAAGAGTGCTTGCCGACCTGCTACCTCACCTATGGATCCTAATCATAAGCTTGATTCAGCACAGGATGCACCAAAGGTTGAAGTATCTCGGTATCAGCGATTGTGTGGAAAACTAATCTACTTGTCTCACACTCGACCAGATATCGCTTATGCAGTAAGTGTCTTGAGTCAGTTTATGCATGATCCTAGAAAACCACATATGGAAGCAGCACACCGAGTCTTACACTACCTAAAGGGGGCACCTGGAAAAGGTATTCTATTTGAAAGAGGAAAAAGACTAACCATCCAAGCATTCACTGATGCAGATTATGGAGGTTCACTTGTTGATAGACGATCTACTACGGGCTACTGTGTTTTCTTGGGAGGTAATTTGGTTACTTGGAGGAGTAAGAAACAGAATGTGGTAGCCCGCTCATCTGCAGAATCTGAGTTCAGAGCCGTCGCTCATGGCATTTGTGAGCTTCTTTGGATTCGTATCATATTGTCTGACTTGAAGATCAAGTGGGATGGCACAATGGAGCTCAGATGCGACAACAAATCAGCTATCAGCATAGCACATAACCCGGTTCAGCATGATCGAACCAAACACATCGAAATTGATCGCCATTTTATCAAAGAAAAGATTGAAGGAGGACTAATCAAACTAAGTCATATCACTTCAGAAGATCAAGTGGCTGATGTCTTCACTAAGCCTCTTCATAGTCCTAGATTTCACAACCTTATCTCCAAGCTTGGAATGCAGAATATCTACAGTCCAGCTTGAGGGGGAGTGTTGTTTGGTCCATCCAACAGCCACTATTGTTGTAATTATTACATGACTAGTGGTGTAATTATTAAGTGTCTAGTGGCTGTTCAGTTGTAGTTAATTATTAGTGACTGTTCAGCTGTAATTAATTGTAACTCTTCAGCTTATTGTAGTTCCTAGGCAGAATCTCTAGAATTCTCCTCTCTCTTACATAGTTCTAGAACTCTCTCCTCTCTTAGACATTCTCTCTATAAATAGGGCTGTAACACTTCTCAAATACAATCATCTCATCAACGATTACTGCAGTTAGATGGCTTCGAGCTAGTCTCATTTCTTTTCTGAAACCCTGGGTAAAGTGATTAAACAAACAAAAGGAATGAGAATCTTGTTTACCCTTACCCTTTCTTTGACCCCCAAGAACAAACACCGCTTTAATCCTTTAGCGCCCTTTCTTCCAGTTCCTACTATACTATCTCAGTAGTTTGTTCCTATTCAGTGGGAACCTAAAACCTCCAAAATATGTAAGATACTCAAATAAGATTATGATATCGATCAGGTCATTAGAATCGTTGGTAGCCATACCTACTTTTCTAGATCATGTAATTTAGGCTCTTGGTTATATTGTTGTCCGTACTTTCCTAGTTTTGCCAGGGTGTATTTTTTGATGCTCCATCCTGTTTGGGTGGTTGCTATTTGAACTTCATGCCCTTCTTTCTAAATCTTTCTCGGTATGACTATTGATTCTTCAAATTTTGACTAAAGTTTGCCGCTTCTATGATAATCCAAGGAAGTTCATTAATATGCCTGATGAAGAACTAGAGATGATTCTCGTTCAGATAACTGATCAGAACTTAGGCACACTCTGCAATTTGGTATTGGCTTACATCACGCAGGACTTAGTGACATAGACCGGACTTTTGTCGAGGAACTCTTTGGTAACAACGTCGTGGTCACTTTCTTGTTAGGATTTAGCTTCCGTCCATGTATTTCCTTTCAGTTTAGCATACTGAGAGACTAGACGAGTTTGATGTTTGTGGGACTAGTTAACCCGGTAAGTGCTCAATTTCAGCGTGTTGACCTTTTTTGTTTTTGACAGGTACTTGTGTCAACAAGTACATTAGCTTGGGGGGTAAACCTTCCAGCTCGTCTGGTTATCATCAAGGTGAGACGTTAGGCATACCTGCTGTGCGCATTATTGAGTTTATGTTTTATTGCTTCCTATTTTCCTAACTGTTCAGTTTCATATCCCACTCCTGTCAAATATGTGCTTTGAGCGACTAGTACTCTTCCAGATCAATATTGTTATTTACATAACATAAGGCCCTGCTAAAACTCAGGCAAATCTTGCATGCTG
The DNA here is from genome assembly GCA_023374045.1 of Limonium bicolor. NCBI lineage: Eukaryota > Viridiplantae > Streptophyta > Magnoliopsida > Caryophyllales > Plumbaginaceae > Limonium > Limonium bicolor. The sequence goes on from CM041776.1 coordinate 284,031,828, forward strand.
CTAACTAACGAGAAAACTTTTTGTAGTGAAAAGGGCTGGCCCAGTAGAAGTTTTTCACTCTAAAAAACCTGTGGTGGATATTGCTTCGGTAGTTGTTGAGACTAGCTATTAGGAGACGGCCTGTATTTTGAAATCATTTAAATCTATGGCTGATATTGCAATGATAGTTGGTACAGACGAGCTCTAGCTCTTGCTCTGGTCGCTTTTGTAGTTTTTTTACTATTCAATACGTGGCAGTTATTGAAGTAAAATAGAGGACCCACGCAGGAAGCCAAGTAGAGACCACCACCGTGATATGCTATATAATATGTTATCAAATATGGCACAAATGTTAAGTAGAGTTGATAATTCGAAAATAAAAAGAAGGGAATAGTGAATGAAATGTACTTGTGTTATTTGGATGTTAATGGGGACAATAGTGGGAATGTTATTGTACCGTTTGGTTACAAGTGAAAATTAAACTGGAAATATTTTGGAACGGCTATGAAAAGGTTCTTTTAGATGTACTGTGTATTTTAATATTTGTCAACATTTAATATTTTGAAAAATAGATTATATAGAAATTATAGGGTTTTAATATTAAATTGTTTGAAATTTTTAGTAAGAATAATTATCGTTGTAATAATCTAATTGTTTTCAAGCATATTAAAATATATTTGGTTTTGTATAAATGCTATTTGCAATTTACCATGTATAAGAACTAGAGAGAAGTTTATAGATCAATCACAATTGCTTGTAGATATATCAATAACTGACTCACATTTGCGTGAGAACTTGTTATTTTCATAACAATTAAGCTGCAATTTATCAGATGAAAATAACAGTGAAGTGTAATCATTAAGGAAGGGAACCAACTTTCCAAGGGATGGAAAGAGATCAATAGTAGTTACGTACTACCAAACAATGAAATGAGACCGAGGAATGATCATTCTCTTTATCGCCTCCCATAATGGAACAGATTATATGTACTGTCAAGCTCATGGGGACTTACTGCTGAAGATAAAATATTCTCCACGTTTATTATATACACAATGAAACTATATAATAATATTATAGTAAATCAAAATTTATACATTATTAAACTGTTTGAAAATTGTGTTAATAATAGTATATTTTGTACGCATACTAAAATATATGGGGATATCATCAATTTTGTTTGCAATTAACTATATACAAGAACAAGTGAGAAGTTTGTAGAGGAATCATAATTGCTACTAGACTCGTATCCATAAGCGACCTACAAGTGCGTGAAACTCTGTTATTATTCACATGAGAATGAAGTTCCCATCTTCCAAGCGAAAATAACATTGCAGTGAAATCATCAAGAAACGGTATCAGTTTCTGCAAGGTCTACCATAGGAGGGAAGGGGACCAAGAATAGTTCTGTGCCCTCAAACAATGAAAAAAGACAGGAGTTTTTTTCCCCTTGCTTTTCTCACTCAAACAAGCAAACCTAAATTCCCAGAAAATGAAATTTGGGAATGAATATCATTGGAAACAACGTTGATTGTTTTTAATCCTTCAAAATCTTCTTATTGTCATTCTGAACTTGTAGACGATCATCCATTTTTGCTGCCTCCCATAATTGACGATAGATTATCGTCTTATAAACTGCTGAAGCATCGCACTAAAATTTCCTCTCTGTACTATTTCCTTAACTTAGTCATGATCTAGCTTATAAATGATTCTTTAGAACTATATTGACGTAATATTGTTGTCTATGTAGGGAACTGAGTTTTGTGATGGGAAATTGAAAAGATATGTTGATTTTCCCATCGCTGACATTCTGCAGATGATGGGGCGTGCTGGTCGGCCACAATTTGACCAGCACGGAAAGGCTGTAATTTTGGTTCATGAACCCAAGAAAAGCTTCAATAAAAAGGTCAACTGTTTTTAGTATGTATTTAGTAAATCAAATATGGTGTTCAATATGTCCTAATATCTGAATTATTGTGAAATTGCAGTTTTTGTATGAACCCTTCCCTGTTGAGAGTAGCCTGCGTGATAAGCTGCATGATCATCTCAATGCAGAGATTGTGTCTGGCACAATCTGTCATAAGGAGGATGTTCATTACCTCACATGGACTTGTTTCGTAGACTGGTAATTCAAATTTGCCAGTCCTGTGCAATGCAAAGTCCACGAGTAACTGTGATAATACTGTCCCTTAGTTTTTTTGATAATTGCTGGAAAAATCCAGTTACAATGGCAATATTGTGTCATAGTGCCTTTCTCGCCTATTTTGACAGTTAGGAGCACATGGCCCAATTGCCACAAAAGCAGAACAAAATGATAGGAGAATCCAACCTAAGTCTATCATACCTTTCTAGCCCTACTAATCTTACTAGATAAGAGGGACCCTTAAATCTTTGGCCTTCTTCTTGCCCCTCATGGCCACCTTACTAACTCGTGAAAACTTACTAAAACCTAGGGGTCTAGTCCCATTAACTCTCTTCCCCTTATCGTTAACTGTACTCCTAGAGCATCTGTCAGACTCCTCTATTGACTCAGTTATTTGCTTATCCTGGAGTAAATTACTGAAGTCCAAAATCAGCCTATTTGTATTTGGGTATACCAATTAATAGTGCATTACTAGACGCTGTCGTTATTATTTTTGTAGTGCTGACTATTGTAATCTTATTGTTCTTGGAGAAGGTTATGTTGAATTTTCACACGTGCATCTGAAACAGATGTTTAATCCTGCTTATTATGGCCTAGAAGACAAGGATCCTGGAATTCTGAGTTCTTACTTGTCAAGGTACTCCTGAGACCTTAATTGCCCTCTTAGCTTCCTTTATTCAGTGGTAGGCTAAATGTTATATGAATAAACTGTGTAAGAGGTGATTGGAACATCCCTGTATAATGGTAAAGAATAAAATGCATATAAATGTGAATGAGAAATCATCTGAACGATCTTGTATAAGTTTTTATATGAATTCAGATTTTGCACCATATGTTAATAAGATCGGAAGAGTAGTAACTTCTTTCTACTACCACATTCCTTTGACAGTTTTGTAGAAACCACCTTTGAGGATCTAGAAGACGGTGGATGCGTCGTAATAAGTGACAACAAGGTGGAGCCCTCGATTCTGGGGTCAATTGCATCTCAATACTACCTCAGTTATTTGACGGTGGCAATGTTTGGCTCAAATCTTGGTGCGGACCTGTATTAGATTTAGTTAATTGTTTGTAATCTTGAGAGTGAAGTCGAGAGCAATTGTATTAGAGCAAAACTGCTTTCTTTGATTATAAAAGGATACATACATACCTATTCTGTACAAGTATATATATAGATCTTGATATCTGCTAAAGATATACACATTCTAAATATTTGCTAACTGAAAATCCTAAAAGATAAAATAAGTAAGTAAAACTAATGCTTACTTAAGTACAATAAATAATGGTATATGGGCCTAAGTAATTGGACCAGAATGTCTAGGCCCACTATTATCCCAATATCCCCCCTCAAGCCGTAGGTAAGCAAGATTACCTAGGCTTGTGTGACTATTGTTGCTCATCTCCATTTGTTGAATTTGATCTCTGTATCTGGTGCCTGAAGAACTTTAGTCATCATGTTTGCCAATTGTGTTAAAGTGTGAGTGTAGACTACATCGACCAACCCTTGTTGAATTTGTTCACAAACAAAATGACAATCTATCTCTATATGTTTGGTTCTTTCATGTAGTACTGGATTTCAGGCAATGTGAATTACTGACTGATTGTCACACTTCACCGGTACATGGATGATGTTGGTGACTCCAAGTTCATGAAGGAGCCGTGTTAACCAGGTGAGTTCAGTTGTGACTCGTCGTAAAGAATGATATTCAGCTTCTGCGCTAGAGAGAGAAACTGAACCTTGTTTCTTAGTTTTCCAGGAAATATGACTGTTACCCAGGAAAATATAGTATCTAAAAACTGACTTTCGTGTGTTAGGACATGTTGGCCAATCAAAATCACAATATGCTAGGAGATCTAAGTTCCCTTCCTGCTTATTAAGAACTATCACATAATTCATAGATCCTTTAATATAGCACAGTGCATGTATTGCTGCTTGCATGTGAACATCGGTTGGTTTTTGCATGAACTGACTTAGCACCTAAACTGTGAAACTAATATCTGGTCGGGTGTTAGACAAACAATTCAGCTTTCCAACCAGTCATCGGTATATGGTGGGATCTTCAAGACATGTACCATCATTGAGAAGGAGTTGTTTTCCTATTACCATTGGCCCTTGCGCAGTCCTGGCATTTTGACAATCATACTCCTGGACTAAGTCTTTACAAAACTTTCGCTGTGATAGGATGTACCTGTAACACCCCCAAAACTAGCCGGTATATTATTAAGGTTGAAGTAGAAATTAAAATCAATTTTTTTTTCCTGTCATCTACTTAGCAGTGAAAAATCAAAATCTAATGGGGTGTTACCGTCACATTCACCAACCTAGTGAGTGGTGAGTGCTAAGGCTAAATACAAAAACTTCAACCTTAACCGGAAAATAAATGAAGATAAAAAGTAATTACATCTCAAACTAAATTTCAAACCTTCAACGCAAAGCTATAACCATCTAAATAATTTAAATGAATTGAAGTGAAATCTATGTCAATTCCCAAACCCAACTCTCACGCTTTACATCTAGATCAGCTTCATTACCTGCGGTCAGAAAACATAATAACACACAAGAAAGGACCGCGTAAATCAGAGAAACTGAGTAAACCCTGTAACACCTTGTCAAATACATTTTGAAAATCCATTTGAGTACAATAAACATCCATAGCCATATAACCAATCACACAATAGCATCAAAATAATCTCAAACACCAATAAACAATACCACAAACAATTCTGGAATGACAGGAGTCACCAAAGTTCCACAATTCACAAATTCCAATAATTGGTACCACAACATAATTGGGACCGATCCAGTTCACCCTCACTCTAAGTCCTTAAGTGTGCACCCCCCCCCCCCAAAGTTCTTCTGACTAATGGAGTAGATCATAGAGCTTAGCTACGGTCTGAGACTCAACAGCGCAAATATATAAATTAGCCAGAGGCCTTTCCAATTCCAAAAGTCAATCTCCCATCAAATCCAGAATAAAATAATCATATATGTAATATCAAAGTTCTCAAACCATTCCAAACATTCCATACCATCAATATCGTATAAGCATAACTTTACAATCACAACCAACATGACCAATTTCAAAATACCACACACAATCACAAAGTAAAGATAGGTGAACACAAGGTTTACCTGGAATCCACGCTCAAATCCATAAGCAAAGACAATCAAGAATAATTAGCTAACACCCACCGTCAACGTGCTCGAAATCTATATATTTAACATAAATACTATCAATGATCTTAAAAGATTATGCAACCCAAATTCTAAACAAATTCATCTCTCTTTTGCTAAACACATTATTACTCTTAATATTGTACCGTATGCTAATTATTATCATTATCATGCTAAAACACTTAGCATAATCAACTCAAAATATAAGCCCACAACCGAACATATATGTATCTATAATATGCACGCAGCCCCTTATGTTTTTTTTTAATCCCAACACACCTAACTAACCATACACACACGCATACACCTAGTCTAATCAATCTCATTAGTTGCTCGAACAATTTAATACACTAATGGCACCATTTTATTTTATTGCCTCTCGGTTAACTAATATACCACACATACTCACACCTAATAGCCTTTAAAATCGAACAGCGCATAAAATAATTTATTCATAAATTTATTAATCATCAACCAATTATGATGTTGTTTGTTAGATGGCTGTGACAAACAACGAATTTCACACGTTCATTAGTATGAACATACTTTCCCATAATTGGCTAATAATGCCACCATAATGAGCTAGACACTAATTTTTTTTGCCCACAGAATATAATAAGCGACAATGTCTTAGTTGATCACTGACCTAGGCGTGAACGGATTGGACAAGAAGAAACCGACTAACTCCTTGGACGTAGCTGCTGCTATAGTTTGAGACATTGAGTGGGAATCATGGTGCCTCAGACCATGTTTGCCAAAACATAAGATGCCGGACACCGGGGATGTGACGCGGCGGTGTGAAACATAGGCAATGGAAGGAATAATTGAGACGAGAAGCATATTCAGAGAGAAGTCTATGAAGAGAGGCGCAGACCAGAATAGAATGAAGACGGCCGTGAAAAGAAGAGGAATAGAATGAAGAATATAAAGGAAAATAAATTAGGTCAAGCTTTTGTTAGTTTTCAAATTTATTACGTTACCCTTTAATTACTAAAACAATTCCCATAATTAAAAATAAAATCTATATTTATTACTATTCTCAATGCCCACTAATAAAATACAAAACTAGAATAGTCTCAACAATGTATTTAATTCAACAATAAGAATCCATTATAATAATTCAAATATACCGATTTAAGTAGTAATAAAATAATCATATTTTTTTCAAATAATAGTATACTAAAATATAAGGGTGTATATTTTGTAACACCAAAAATTCTTCCAAATATAACATAAAATGATTTAGAGAAATACCAAATTATATAGTACAAGGTTTAGGAAAGTAATACCGCAAACGGACGGAAGCCTTAAAGAAAATGTCCAACAATTGAATTAATTTGTCATATGATTACAACGGAATAATAAAACCAAATCCTCAATATTAAAACAAGTAATGGACCACGAATCACTATTTTTAAATAGACATTTTATTTTTCCGAAAACATAAATATATGCATTCATATTTTATCAAATATATATGTATAAAAATCTTTCGAAAGTCTGTATAGTGATAAAATGGCTACTATGACAACGTATGTTTGATTAGCACCATATTAAAATTGTCAAACCACAACAAATAAAACACTAATTATAATCAATAACACTGCAAACATTAAATATAAATATTGTGTTAACAATTAAAAAAATAAAGACACTTACTGATTTACAACATATACAAATAGTGTGTGTATATATATATATTATATTATATTTTTACGGGTATTTCATTATCACCCCCTTAAAAGAAAGCTTCATCCCCGAAGCTGGATGTAATATAAGTATACTTCACTAACAGTAACGATGAATATTTAACTCAAAGCTCAAATGCAAGTCCTTGATCAAATGAATTTCTTTAAGACCAATTTCTAACTCTTCTCTTAACTACTTATAACGTCACCAAATGATTGTAATACCCTTGAGGTTTACCTCCCACATCGATTGGAGGGGAGAACGAACCACTCCTTATATGGGTGGGGATACCTCTCCTTGTTGTGTGGCTTTTTGGGGCTAGGAAACCCCAGGAACAAAACCGTGCGGCCTGCGTGCCAGAGCGGACAATATCACAACAGTGGGAACTGGGTTGTTACAGTTGGTATCAGAGCTAGACCCAGGTCTGTGTGCCGGTGGGCCCGCGAGGGCGCTGGGCTCCCAAGGGGGGTGGAGTGTAATACCCTTGAGGTTTACCTCCCACATCGATTGGAGGGGAGAACGAACCACTCCTTATATGGGTGGGGATACCTCTCCTTGTTGTGAGGCCTTTTGGGGCTAGGAAACCCCAGGAACAAAACTGTGCGGTCTGCGTGCTAGAGCGGACAATATCACAACAGTGGGAACTGGGCTGTTACAGTACCCATTGTCTGTTTGTATAAACTCAATACCGAGGAAGTAATGCAATGCACCCAAATCTTTGATCTTGAAGTTTAGATGCAGGGCATGTTTGATGGCATCTACATTCTTTTGGTTTGCCCCAACGACACGCATATCATCAATGTAGACAGCAACGAAGATCATCTCATTCCCGCTGCCTTTGTAAAATAAAGAATAGTCATTCTTCGATTGTGTGAAAGCAAGAGTCTTGAGGAATTGAGCAAGCTTAGAAAACCATTACCGAGAAGCTTGTTTAAGCCCATACAAGGATTTCTTTAATCGACAAGCTTTATTCTGACCAACAATCTCTAACCCATGAGATATTTTCATGTAGACTTCTTCATCAAGAGTGCCATGCAAAAAGGCATTATTAACGTCGAGTTGGTTAATCACCCACCCGTTGTTAAAAGCAACTACTATAAGTGCACGTATTGTTGTTAACTTAACTACGGGAGAGAAGGTTTCTGTATAATCCAACCCATGACGTTGTGTAAAACCTTTTGCTACTAACCTTGCCTTGTATCGCTCCAAAGATCCGTCTGACTTTAGTTTGACCTTGTAAACCCATTTGCAACCAATGACTTTCTTCCCTTTTGGTAAATCTACTACTTCCCATGTGTCATTTTCTTCTAGAGCCCGCAGTTCATCTTGCATGGCCTTTTGCCAGTGTTCATGAAGAATAGCCACCTTGTAACTGTTAGGTTCACACATGTTCATAATTTCTGTATTAACATTATGATCGGTGGTCAAGAGAGCAATAGAAGTAGAAGGCTGGATATCCGTTAGACTTGCACAATCTGATATAAAACCCGAGTGTTGACCTTTACTTCCATATACTCTTTCATCCAAGACATCCTGAAAGATAGTGTGACAAACATAGTCATTAAGATAATTTGGTCTATGAGTCTCTCTACTAGAGCGATGTAGACCATGAGAAACACTGTCATGTGAGACTGCCGTGACTTCTTCTGGACCGATGATGGGAGTATGTTGGGCATAATTATGTATGGTCGCAGTGGACTCTCGTGAAGTAGTGATGGGTACCACGTCATCTTCTAAATAAGCAAAGGTTGGATCATTCGCATGAGACTCGTCGTGATGAATTGTTGTATTGTAAACTTCAACACCTTGTCGAAAAGAGAATATATCAACATGGAATTTGATATCACGACTGACTTCAATTTTCTGACTAGTAAGACTCATGACTTTCCAACCCTTTTTCCTTGGATCAATTCCCAAATAAACACATGCTTCTCCTCTCGGATGAAACTTTCCTCCCTTGTGATTAATAATAGTTTTATAACATAAGCATCCAAAAGGCTTGATTTCCTCATATTCCGGTCTTTGACCATGTAGACTTTCAAACGGTGTTTGACCGTTTAAAGCTTTTGAAGGCAATCGATTAATCAAGAAAGTTGCATATAATATGCATTCACCCCAATATAAAAGTGGCCCATTGGACTGGAAGAATATGGCTCTAGCTTTCAAGCAGATATTTATGTTTTCTCTCCACTATCGCATTTTGTTGAGGGGTATAAGCACATGTTGTTTGATGTATGATTCCTTCCTTGACATAAAACAACTTCCCTTCATTTGAATTCCCAAGTCCCTTTGCATTATCTGTTCTGACTACCTTGACTGCAGCCTCAAATTGTCGTTCTACCATCTTGATAAAATTGACAATAATATCCCAAGATTCACTCTTTTGCCGGATGAGATGAACCCAAGTGGTTCGAGTGTAGTCATCAACAATGCACACGAAAAACTTATACCCATTATAAGTATCCGTACTAAATGGGCCCCAAACATCTATATGCAACATCTCAAATGCTCTTGTACTCTTGTTGTTGGATTTATCAAAAGGAAGACGATGGGCTCTAGCTTTGTAACATATATCACAAGCAAAGGTAGTAGGAACATCGGCTGCTTTTATTAAACCCATTTTAGCAAGTTTAGTATAGGGTACATGACCTAAACGAATGTGTATTTGCTCAGCCTTTGGACTAATCTTAGTAACCAAACTGCTTTCTATTGTATTAAAGCCATGACTTAAATTCTCGCAGCCCAAAACATTCTCGCGGCCCAATTTCTTTCCTTCGCATAGGCTCCGTTCCTCTACCCAGTGATTTGCTTTTGTCGAGTCCAGCACATAGAGCCCACCTTGATTCAGCCCAACTCTTCTAATCATCCCTGTTGTAGGGACCTGAAGAAAACATCGCTTGAAATCAAAAATCACTGAACACTTATACTGCTCTGTCATCTTCTTCACTGAAATCAAATTAAACATAAAATTCGGAACGTAGAGAACATCCCTAAGCCAGATTTCCTTTCCGATTTTGATATCTCCCACCATACTTACTGCTTGAGGTTGACCGTCTGGTAGAACGACGGTGCGATTATGCTTGAGATTTTTCCAATTCTGAAACAAAACCCTAGCTCCCGACATATGATCGGTGGCTCCCGAATTGATTACCCACCTACTGCCGAATTGATTGCACAACTCTTTGCTCAAAAAACAGTTTTCGCTATAGATGTTGAGAGAATACTTACCGGAGAAATTACAGGATTCAGTTTCTGATTTTGACACTGCGACAGTGCTCCGAATTAACTCAGAGATCTGCTGAAGTTGTTTTGGCGTAAGTGTTGGCGTAAGTGTTGGCGTAAGCCTTTTTCTTATTTCTCGATTTCACTGACTTCCTCTTGTTCCTTCGCAGTGTTGGCGTAAGCCTTTTTCTTGCGAGCTAGAACGGCGTCCCTTCCATGGAGCTGATAGCACTCCGAAGCGAGATGGCCCGTTCTTTTACAGTGAGTACACTTGCGTTTCTGGTAACATTCTTCGGCACTATGGCCGTTCTTCTAGGGTTTTTCGATGTCTCACCAGTACGATGATGGAGGCAAGAAGAAAGCGCTTGAAACTGGCAACGGCAGTAGCAACAACGTGATCGATGTCAACGACCCGCTCTACGTTCATGCCACTGAGAATCCCGGGCTGAGTCTTGTTCCAAGATTCACCAGAATAGGCTTTCTGGGCTGGAAGTTGGACATGGCAACAACCCTGAAAACAAAGAACAAATACGCATTTGTTACTAGAAAAATAGAGAAACCATCAGAGAGTGATGTTGTTCGTTCTGCAGCCTGGGAAAGAGCTAACTCCCTGGTTGTTTCCTGGCTATAAACAGCACTCGATTCTACGGTCTTACAAGGGGTGAGATACCTTGACGATCCCAAGGAAATTTGGGATGCGCTCTACGCCAGATATGAACGCAGTAATTTGGCGGTGATACACACCTTGAAGAGGTAATTAACAGAAACTAAACAGGGTGAGGATTCAGTTGTGACGTATTACAACAAACTCAAAAAGATTTGGGGCGAGATTGATTCGGTCCAGCCACCACAACAATGCAGTTGTTCAGGGTGTACATGCGGCATAAATAAGGCAATCAAAAAGGCCAGAGAAGACGACAAGTTGGTTCAATTTCTCATGGGTTTGAACCGAGATTATTTGGCTATCAGAGGCCAAATCTTAGCGATGCAAGATGTTCCTTCTTTACAGAAAGCTTTCTCTTTGATAATGCAAGAAGAAGATCAGAAAGGTAAAGACTTCACAAGAGAGGACGCCATGTCATTCTATAGTCATGGTCCCCATGGTTGAAGACAACTAAACAGAGAGATCTCCTCCTAAGCTCTTGATACCATATTAGATTTAGTTAATTGTTTGTAATCTTGAGAGTGAAGTCGAGAGCAATTGTATTAGAGCAAAACTGCTTTCTTTGATTGTAAAAGGATACTTACATACCTATTTTGTACAAGTATATATATACATCTTGATATCTGCTAAAGATATACACATCCTAAATATTTGCTAACTGAAAATCCTAAAAGATAAAATAAGTAAGTAAAACTAATGCTTACCTAAGTACAATAAATAATGGTATATCGGCCTAAGTAATTGGACCAGAATGTCTAGCCCACTATTATCCCAATAACCTGTCTGTTGAAGTGAGTACTTTTTCCAGGTTTTGAATGGACGTATTTTGGACAGAACTAGATTCACATCCAACAATTCATCTTTTAATATCCTGGTCACATTTCTCTTTGGTATTATACCATTTGCGAGTCTACAAACTGATTTTATGCATATCTGAACAAATCTGTTATTTTTAAAATGTGGACTAGCTTGCAGCTAGAAAAGTTTCCTTTTTCTGTAAACCTTTTGTTACCATATTGAAAGCAAAATTAATTGTTATTTGTATTCGACGTAGGCTCTCCTGCACATACTCTCAGCGTCAACAGAATATGCTGAACTTCATGTGCGTCACAATGAGGTAATCTTTCATTTGAGGGAATAAGGAATGAAAGCATGTTACCGACTTTTGGCAAAATGGCAAATTCTGTTGGTGCTCGTACTACTCTGCACTGTCTTGTGGACATTTTTTTAATGGTCAACCATTTCAATGTGCCAGTAGCTCGTTCATACACAGTTTCAACTTTCTGCTGTAGGAAAATTATAATGGTAAGTTAGCAGAGAAGGTCAGGTATAAAGTGGATAACAACCGACTTGATGATCCCCATGTTAAAGCAAATCTGCTTTTCAGGTCAGTCTCTGCTCGACTGTCTTGTATGTCAGCATATTATAAATGAACTTTGCGTGTTCATCCAGATGCAATGTCAGATTCCTGACTACGTATGATTTGTGATTTTTCCCCCAGGCACACTTCTCCCAGTTAGAGATGCCAATTAGTGATTATGTTACAGATCTAAAATCTGTTCTGGATCTGAGCATTCGTATCATCCAAGCTATTATAGATATATGTGCTAATAGTGGGTGGCTCTCAAGCACTATTCAATGTATGCATCTTTTGCAAATGATAATGCAGGTATGATTCTTTGAGTTGAAATAACTGATAAATATTCTCATAAAAATGATAAGCAGTCTCAAACAATGTGTTTGACCGTTATACCTCATGTCCAAGTTTCTCAATAATTATCAAGACGGCGGTATCTTGTCCAGTTTCCAAAATGGTCGCATATATGATTTTTAATCATGTCTTCAGGGTTTGTGGTTGGAGGAATGTGGCTCTTTAAAAAATGTTACCATGCATGACTCCTGATCTTATCCGCACGCTGGGTGTAAAGGGCATAAACAGTCTGCAGAAATTGCTGGACCTTCCCCGGGCAAACTTGCAGAGTGTGGTGGGGAATTTATCATCAAGCTTGTGTCAGGTAATATTCCTTCTGTTCAACTTGTAGTCTCTTACCGAGAAGAAATCCCTATTAAGAAATAATAATTTTTTTTACCTACATAGTAAGTATAACATTCATATTTTGGAGGTTATTTCTTGTTGCATCGCAGTCTCCATCTGAGTGCTGACGACATGTCATTATATATGACTTCGTTGGGTTTTTTTTGTTGCTTTTGTCTATCTGTAGGATGTGCAGCGTTTCCCCCGCATCCGGATATACGTGAAACTTCAATGAAAGGATAACAGTGATGATGGTGGTGGTTGCACATTAAACATCAGATTAGAGAACATGACCTCGAGAAGAAAGTCTTCACGAGCTTTTGTTCCCCGTTTCCCCAAGGTAAAAAAATTCTCCATGTTCCCATTGTTTGTATTTTTGCAAAGAAACGGTTACGTAATGCAGTAGTTTGTGCTTGTTTATAAATTAAAGATGAAGCGTGGTGGCTAGTTCTGGGAAATGAAATCACCTCTGAATTACTTGCCTTGAAAAGAGTTACTTTCAAGGATCGCCTGGTCACTCGCATGGAGGTGTCGTCAACTTCAGCTACAAATGAGGTTTCTCTCAATGTCATATAATACTTGTCTATCTTGCCATATATACTTTTCTGACGTGGTAACTGACTCAATTAATATGTAGATTTTGTTTACATTGGCTGCTGGATTAACGATTCTCGATGAACTTATATCTGTTTTCATCTATTTTTCTCTGTAGGGTCTAAAGCTTTTCTTAATATCTGATTGCTATATTGGATACGAGCTCGAATACTCCATCGATGAACTCGTCAGCAGCAACAAATCTGGTGTCAGGCGATAAAAGTGATACCTTGTGCCGTTATTTTTATGTAGTTTTTTTCGCAAGTATCTATTACATTTATATATTTTTCCTTCGTTTGGGTTATAATGGGAAAAAAAGTTGTAAAGGTTTGATTCTAGATTTGCATGACTATCAAGTCAGCTTTTCTTCATCCTCAAGAAAAAGCCTAAGCATGTGCCCTCATATTGTTCCCAAACGCTGATGCAATGACTTTGCTAAATCTCCTCTCTCAACGTGACACACTATCTATCCTTCCAACCAAAATCACCGAATTGCTATAGTCATGGTAGGTATGTAGAGTAAGCATTGGATTTATTCAAAAACTGAATGAACTGAATTTTTTTTAGGATTTAGATGGTCAGCGCCTTAAAATAGTTTGACAAAACCCTTAACATTTCCATTTTAGGTAGTTGGCGTCTCAGAATAGCCGAACAATCCCAGACTTCATTGTTAGTTACTGGTCAAGTTCAGACCACCGTCGCTAGAAGTCTGTAGCATATTTTGTGACAGACTGTGAATCTTGCATAATATTCATTGTTTGGAGTCATAAGTCATAGACAAACGCACCATTTTTAGCAGCAGAATAAGACTACTTTATGAATTCCCAAATGTCTTTGGCTATATCCATATAGACATGTGCTGCTGATATTGGGATCCATGGAGTTCCATAACCAGACCAGTATATTGGTATTAGTTTTTTCTCGATTACCAGCGTCTGTATCTTCTTCTAGTGTAGAAGCAGTGAGATGCGTTTCAAGATCTTTGCCGCGGAGAAGAGTGTAAACCACCTTTGACCATGGCTGGATAGGAGGAAATCAAATTTTTGTTGTCAAAGAGTTGCTGCAGCAACAGCTCAGACAATAGCTAAGTGGTCGAGGTGACTTGTCGGTGAATCAATTTCTTTAGACATGATCGAACCCTTGGTGAGTAGACTCCCTGTGAGAGTTAAAGAGGACTGAAAACTGTAAAGGGGCGGAAACACCTAAAGAGATGCAGTAGGCATAGAAAGTTTGAGATGCGGAGGGGTGGCGACAATCAGGAAATTATAGCACCAATAGGAGCGAATAAAGGTGGCAGTAGGCTGATCAAAAGGCAGTGATCAGATGGGTTTAGATCAGATTAGGCTCTGATACCATGTAGTTTCTGAGCTTTTATTAATTATCGAAGATGATACAAAGCTGATGTACAATCCTATATTTATATAAGTCATCTAAAGGAAGAGAAACCTTGGAAGAGTCTAGAATAAAACCCTTCGGAGTGCCTGTCTAGGAACTGTAAAGAATCTGAACATGTATAATTAATTATTGCCTGAACAGTCACTAGAGAGTAATAATTACAGAATTAATAAAGAAACTGTTTCCTAGATTGATGGTGTATGTTCGGTATACACCTGTCAACAGATATATCAACAGTCGCAATAAGCAAATAAACTATTATTCATCCAAAGGTTAACAGTTTGGTTATGTTTCTGATTCTCAACAAAGTCTATTGCAAACATCACTTTTAAACTCTTAATAGCATCTACTTTTTTTATATCTTTGAACTGCTGGAGTTCCTCATTTATATTGTTAGTTCTGCTCCCCTCCTTTAACGACGGTGGTATTTTTCTATGAACTGTAGTTTATGCTGCAAGTTGGTGACTTATTTTTTCAAATTTAGTGGGTTCATGGCATTTGTATGTCTAATGCGTATATGTGAAACATTTTTGTGAAACGAATATAACTATCAAGTCAGCTTTTCTCCATCCTCAAGAAAAAGCCAAAGCCTGTGCCCTCATTTTGTTTACAAACGCTGATGCCATGACTTTGCTTAATCTCCTCTCTCAATACACTATCTATCCTTCCAACCAAAATCACAGAATCGCTATAGTCGGTGGTAGGTAGGTAGGGAAAGCATTGGATTTCTCCAAAAACTGAATTAATTGAAGTTTTTTTTATTTTAAACGAATTATCCAAATTATAATTTGGTTTGGATTTTGGTTTGACTATGTCTTCGGTTAACTGAATTATCCAAAAAAAATTAAAACAGAATATTTTCTTTTCTATTTCTAGTCTTTAGTGACAAATAATTAAACACAAATCCTAAATTTTGGTTAGTTGGCTAGAATTTGGATTTCGGTTCAGTTTTTAGTTTTTGACTCAATTTTTTTTTTGGATATTGGATAATTTGGATAACGGTTAATTTAGTTTTGGTCTTAATTTGGATAATTCGTTTTTTAACTAAAATAATCGAAATTCAATTTCAATTTAACAATTTGGATTTCAGTTAATCAAATTATCCAAATGCTCACCCCCGATAGTAGGTTGCTCAACCATTTCGGTTTAAAGATTTTTCAAGTTAATGTATCTTATATTGATGTAAAAAATATATGAGTTATTATAAAAGTTTAACTTCATATGAAGATTGTTCAAATTGAATGTGAACATGATAACCGCTTATATGATAGCTCGATTGTTAGTTGGTACCCATTGGATATATCTAGCAGTTCAGGTCTGTCAGATGTATTTAATTTGTATGGGCTGAACTTGGTTTATTGAAAATTTTGGTCACTTTGGATTGGTATGGTTTGTTCCGACTGTTGGTTTGGATGACGTTGATTTAGGTAACTTTTAGTTGTGATTAGACTTTAGACTACTCTGGTTTTTTTTAAATCATGGATGTAATTCAGGTAATTATTCAGTTAGATTCAGTAGAAATTAACTACTTTATAAACATAATTTTTAAATTTGATTTTAATCAATTTCGTAGCTCTTATAAGTTAGGCTTACACTAACGTTGGTTTTGAATATACATCTAAAAATCCAATAAATATTGTGTTTATCATATTTCTACTTCTTGTGTTTTGCTAATCATACTTGTGTTATCAAGTGCATTGGTATATAGGATTCGTACGGTCTTGACATATTTGACGGCATATTCGTGGCATAAATGGATGGGTCACACGTGGGTCCTACGTTCTCCTCCAACAATGTATTGTCATGTATAAAATAACTACAAAATAGCTGCAAAACTAGATCTAACAAAAAACTAACGAAAACGAATATATGACCCGAAACACGGCGCTACATTAATATGTGTAGGTATTTAATTTTATATACGAAACTAATTTCGTGTCGTGTATCATATATGCATACTTTATTAACGTGTTGTATCGTATCTAATTGTATACATATCGTGTATACTCGAAATACCTATAAATAATTTGTATACACATATAATTCATGTACACATGTAACTCGTGTACACACGAATAAATTTTGTGTTACATATTTATATTATTAATTCATGTAAATATAATGTTTTGGTATTTCAGTTATTCATGTGTTACTCATTTATTTCACTAATTCATGTACATTTGCTATTTGTGTACACATGTAATTCGTGTACACACGAATAAATTTCGTATATTTCATTTCATTTACAGGTTTTTTGGATTTCATTTACGTATATAGAATTTCATATATGAAAATATTTTTGTGTCGTATACCGTGTATCTTTATGTAAATTTTATGTCATGTATCGTGAAATACCCCTAAATATTAAACGTGTTTTATAACTCGAACATATGATAACGTATGACAAATTAAATTTAGCGCGGGCATATATACATGCCCGAAAACATGGCAACGCTATATACTATGTCGGTCACGTACTTATACATGTACGTTTATAAAAAAAAAATACATATACGAAACGTTATCATACTATAACGTCGTACATAATAAATAGTAACGGCGCATCGTTATATATATATGACTAAAACGCGACAAAACAAAAGGGGTGTATATCTATATATATATACATATACATACATATGACTAGTAACGTCACAAAATAAAGTAGTCGCGCAAGGAATTATTAACGCGACGTATTATATAGTCGCTCGCACTTATAAATAAGCTTTTATAACTTATACAAAAAAAAGGAGCAGAAACGCTCCCACTTAGGTTCGAACCCAACACCTCCCGTACCTTCCCCGAGTGCTTAACCAGTTGAGCTATGCTCATATTCGCTATGTAACCCACGCGACTTAAAACTAATATCAACCAACGAGATAAATACAGAAAAAAAAAAGAGAGAAGAAAGAACCAACTGCATCACTCCCTTCCTTCTCGATGCAGGAATGATCGAACAAAAAAAAAATAGGAATCAAGAAGTTCCCAGCTCTAAGGCGACCATCTCTATTTCTATTCAAATACCCATGACTCCCCTTGTAACTTGAGACCACTATCTTAATCACTCACTAACCTCTTATCCTCCCATCTGCTTTCTGTAACTTCATTTAAATCAAATAAAAGGACAACAGACCATCACATGCTTCTGGATCCGTCTGAAACAAAATCTGAAGCACACCCATTGTAGTCAACACTCCAAACCCCCACAAGCTATTTCTTTGGAACTTGCAAGCATGCCCTGACTTCAACCCTCTCTGTGTGGGTTAGCAACAAGAAAAAAATATATATATACAAACTGCACTCACAGGCACGCACAACCTGGGGCATCTGGAATTCAGTGAGAGCTATGCGTCAGGGGTTGTGTTTTTTTTTGTAACTTCCACGCCACTGTCTTGTAACTTGGTATCATTTACTCCCTGAATCAGACATTATACAAGCCATCTTCCCTCTCTTCTTGCATTGCGTCAGTCGCTGCTTGATCAGAGACTCCTTCCCATTCCCTCTGATTCCTCTCGCACGCAAGGTAAGAGCTACTGCTCTGTGTTGTCCTCCTTCTTTCCTTTTCACTCCTGTTTCTCCCGAGCTTCTTCTTCCCTGATCAAAAACGTGACTCCTGCAGTATATCCAAGTCCCTACAACTGCTGTGTTTTCATGCAAAAAAAGAAAACTGGCTGAGAACCTGCACTCAGATTCGATTATCAGTTAAGGTAAAACTTCCTTCATAACAAGCCCAGATTGCACTACCTGTTGTCCTTCTGGTTTACCAAGTCTAACACTTGGGTTGTCACCCCAGGAAGGTCGGGAGTTCAAGGGCCTGGAGTTCATATCTTGCCAAGTATCTACCAGAAGGAACCACTGTCAAAACAAGAAGAAAAAGATTTTGAATCAAACGGGTTCAGAGAACTAACAGGTAAAACTGTACCCAGTGCTCTCTCTGATTAGTTTCGCCTGAGTGTTTATGTACAAGTTCCCCTAAACCTCTCCTTTTGTCACGCAAGAACCTGCATGCCACCCACTGCAAGAGTCGCGAGGGAAACCTGAAACAAAAAAAAAATCCACTCCAGGAACTGTCAAGGTAAACTCCAAAACCTGTTACACGATCAGAGTAGTTTCTGTCAAGTTCTAAAACTGCAATAGGAATCAGTGACCTATACTTGGTAGTATGAATGAGGTAATAAGCTTATGAGAATCTAAACAACAAGTGAATTTAGAGTAGGTGAGTTCTGCATGAATCAACTAACCAAAAAGAAAGAGGAAACAATGCAGAAATGTGTGTGAACTCGGCAACTTCTTCCCCTTAAGTATCGAATTCAGAAACATATTAGAGATGGTAGTGGTTGGGCAATGACCTTAAAACTGTACTAACATATTATGTTAAGTGCAAATCAATTGGGGAGAAGCTAGGAGTTAGATTAATGGGTAGAAACAAGAAGAAATAGGAAAAAAAATATATACAGATTAAAGTTTCAGGTTCTGTTTCAGTTTTAGCAGTTTGGTCAGTTTTAGAAATTGGCAAGTCTTTTCAGTAACTGGTGAAATGCTGCTTGGTGTTAGTACTGAGTATAAAAGCCTTATAATGTACATAGATAGATGGGCAAACAGATTAGGAAGAAAATTGAGAATCAGATTTTGTAAGCAAACAAAATTAGAAGAAAGGGATTTTGGTTTCAGTGTGTTTCAGTTCTGGTTTCTGGTTAAGTAAGTTACAGAATTGCTGACAGGTCGTGGAGGTTAATGATGGACCTAAACCCTGGCTAATGCACTCAACTGAGTGGGTGTAACCTTTGGAGGATTAGTAGTCAGTTAAGTGAGTTAAAACTGAAATCAGATTAAGAGCAAAAGAAAACTATAGACATGATGTATCAGATTCAGCCTCTTTCTTGTCCCTGAGATTATTTGTTTCAGTATAGGCAAGTTCTGTAAACTTAACTAGGCTGTTGTGGGTTAGTGTGTTTATGGGAGATTGAAATATAGCTAGAAAGATTAACTAATGACTAAATGGTTTGAGGGAATGAGAGTTAATCCGAGAAACAACAGAAAGAAGTTGGTATCAGCTTCTGTTTCTGATTTTCAGTTTCCAGGTTGTGAAAGAGGAGTGTAGCCCTATCTGCTTGAGGATGTTTTGAAAGTTAAAACTATATTAAGCTAAGTAACTAAGTAAATAGGCAACCTAGGGGAAAACTAGGCAATATACTAAACTGAAGTAAGCAACAGAGAGAAAAAAAAAAGGAGAGATTATCAGGTTTGAAAAGTTCAGGTTTTCAGTTCTTCATCTCTTACGTGTCTGTACAACTTGGTACAGAAAGAATCTAAGGAACCGTGAGGATTTGTCCTGAAATTTGGGGTTGTATCTAAACATAGAACTAAGTCATGAAAACAACTTGGGGTAAAATGAAAGTCAGAAAAACAACAAAAGAAGAAGGAACTAACAGTTTCAGATTTTGCTCTCTGAAAGCTTGTTCCTGTGTAACTGGGTGCAGAGAGTTGTTAAGGGGTTGTAGTGGGCGTGTTGAGAGCTCAAGGTCTTACTACATCATCTGACTAGATGCGATAACACTTTGGGAAATAGGAAGTTCAAATTCGAGAGTAAAGAAAACATTAAGAGGAGTGGAAATTATCAGATTGGGGTTTCAGAATTTCAGAGAAAAAGAAACTGTTGTCTCTGTGTATCTGTTTGGGGTTAAGATCTTGATAAAACACGTAACTAACTGGGGCAGTAATTTGGGAAGATTTGGAAATCGATTCGTGAACAAAGACAGGAAATGGAATAGAGCATATCAGGTTCTTGCAATTGCAGATTTTCAGTTTTATCAGTTTTCTGTAACATTTGCTCTCTGTACAGCCATGTTACAGAAGGTTTTCATGGGGTGCATTGTGATATTAACAAACCTAAAACGCTACTAACACACTTAACTAAGTTGTACGCACTTTAGGAAAGGTAGAAATTGAAAGTAACCAGAGAAGAAGAAGGAATGGAGGAGAAGGATACATGTTCTTGTTTTCAGGATTCTGCAGTTGGTTTCTTTTCAGTACCTGGAAACTGTTGTTTCAGTATAGGTGATTCCTGAAACTTTAGCTAGGCTGTCGCAGTTTTAAAACCTTGGGTAAACATTAACTAAGGTGATAAAGCAGTTTGGGAGAGTTTTGAAGACAGAATGATAATCTAAATCCAATGAGTAAAGAGGAGAGTACACAACTCTCGTTTTCAGATTCTCTTTTTTTATATACTGGGTTGCTTCTGTCTAATGAATTTTTCAGAGGCGTTGAGAGGGTTGTGGTGGTCTATCAATGAACTAAAGAATTGCCAAAGGAGTGAACTAAGTTGATATATACACTTAGAAGTAGCAGTCAGTTTAAGCTATAAAAAAAATGAGGAGGAAGTTATTCACTGTTTCATTCCTTTCAGTTTTCGGTAGATACTGCTCTATACAGAAGTAAGGTGAGTGTTTTACTAATTTATTTTTGAGGTTAAAACATTGATAACACCCACATTCAGTGGGGTAGCTACCATGAGAAAGAGTAAGCCTCAGCTAAAGTAACTAGAAACAAGAATCACAAGATACATGGGCTTGTTGCCCCAGTTTTCTTTTCAATGATATTACGGTTCTGTATAGCTAAGCTTTAAGAGTATTTTGAAGATTATATTACCTGGATAATAGGGTTAAAATAGTGCTAGTATACCTAGCTAGTTGCTGAAACGTTTTGGGATAAAGAAAGCCACCATTGGTTCGTTAAATGAGAGGTTAAGTGTGATTCAATGCCGTAACTATGTGACAGTTTTATAGATGTTGAGACTTCTGTGTAAATGGGTTCTAGGGATATTTTGAAGACTATATTATTGGGATACTAGGTCTATATTACCATTAAACAAGGATTTAAAACATTTCTCATCTACTTACCTAAGGGGGGAAAACACCCGAGACAAGTTATGTCTATTTTATACAAACTTGTTACATAAATAACGCTTAAGATGCTTTAACACGAAGCTAAGGAAAAAGGACTTAGTTAACATGTAACTAAAGGTATGAATATCCTAGGAGTAAGTTGAGCCTAGGATTAATGCATGTGAAGTTCTAGGACTTAAATGTAAACTAAGCATCTAACAACATACCTAGGGAATAACATACGATATGAGGTGTCATCACATAAAATAATAAACTGACACTTTGTTTTTAAATTAACGCTAGGGCCGTAGCGAACTCCGACCGGGAGCCCCGAGTTTGAGACGACTCGTACTTGTGAATAAGGTATGGACATGTGTGGTTCGTATGTTGCCGTGTTACACGGCTTGTGTGCTGTGTGCTTTGTGTGAAAATGACATAAGATCAAAGCATGAAATTGGATTGCTTGTTTATCATGTTGTATGATTTCTATATCATTGTTGAATATATCATTGCGCGCACACAGTAGTTTAGTCCCTTTCGCGTTATGGAACTTTGAGATGAGACTCAACGAACTATGTAAACAAAGAAACTACATAAAGGGAAAACTATACGAGAACTACTACGAATTATGAAAACAAGGAAAACGCTATAAGGGGAACTCCTCTCTAAACCATTGAGGACTACCATGACACCCACTATGGTGTCTATGCTTTAACGATAATGAAGAGCAAGTCTCCTTTGGTGAGACATGACGAACCACGTAGACAAAACAAAAGAACTATACAAAGAGACGAGTCCTCTCTAACTTTAGAGGACCGCTAATGACACCCACTATGGTGTCGAGATTATAATGATAATGAAACGAAAAGTATCAACTGTGAAACATGAGAATAACCCGGGAAGACAACAGCTCGGGCCGCGCGGTATGGATGATCGGGAGTTGGTATCTGCATCAGATCCTTCGACCGTCTATGATGGAATATATTTTGGTGAAGCACATCCCGGAGTCCAGAGGTGACTACCGCTTCCTTGACCCTGGGTGTCGGGAATGGGGGAGTGACAAGTTGGTGAAGCACATCCCGGAGTCCAGAGGTGACTACCGCTTCCTTGACCTTGGGTGTCGGGAATGGGGGAGTGACAAATTGGTGAAGCTTATCCTGGAGTCTAGAGGTGACTACCGCTTCCTCGACCCTGGGTGTCGGGAATTGGGGACTAGCTATGGAGGAGACGTCCTCCAACGTGCGGTGATAAAAGAATTCACAAATAATCCTTAAAGAAACAAGGAACGAATAGCACCTACATAATAAAAGCTCGGGATCTAATCTATATCCCCTGACTCGGTGCCAGAGAATAGAGGAAAACTGGTGTAATGAGACCAAGCAAACAAGAGAAAATCACAAATGCTATCCTTTAAGAAAACAAGGAATGAATAGCACCTACATAACAAAGTCTCGGGATCTAATCTATATCCCCTGACTCGGTGCAAGAGAAGAAAGGAAAACATAAGTAATGAGAACAAGAAAACAATACGTAAGCTCTTGAATGATCCCATAGTGAGGATCGACGGTATAATATACCTACGCACACGTTGTATTATGTACTCGATTGTTGTTGCTACATTAGCAGCTTGTTGTGCTGATTTGCGTGTTGTTATTGCTATGCCACTTGCAAGTTGTGCTTGGTTGCCTTTGATGTTGCTATGCTACCGATGAGTGTGGATGATATTATGATGTATTGTGATGTGCTTTACTGCTTCAATATAGCATGTAACTGGAATTAATAATATTCGACCAAGTAGTCGTGTGGCCCGATAACATGCGGGCTTCACACGTTCATACTCGGCATAGTTTGCTGAGTCCTTTATTTTTACAGGTATGTTTCAGGACGATGGCGGAGAGTAGGCAAGTGACTACCATGGGGGTAGTACACGTGGCAAGACTTTTAGAAGTATGCTTTTAATGTATGGGTTGTACTATCGGTTTATGTTATTGGATTAAGAACTTATGTTGTAGACTCTCGGTACTCGGTTTGTATCTTTTATGTTGTATTTGGACTTCGTTAAGGTTGGACTTCCAGTCATACAGACCGTAACTTGGTGTTAGGGATGTGGTCTGTCAACCACGTGGGTGGTTGGCGTCTGTAGCACCCGAATAGAGTTTGAAACCGCTGCGTAGACTTCTCCTACTAACTTAGGCTCGTCGTTTAGTTGTTGGTTGTGATTCGGGGGTGTTACATATCGTTTCTATCATTTACAAGATACGAAAATATGATTTGACAAGCCTATGCAAAACAACTATACCGAACTGAGCTACAAGATTTATGTGCATGTGAAGGTGTGTCGGCAAGTGTGCCAGCAGGTGGAGTAGTGCTCAACAATCTGCTGAGGAGCAGGGACTAAAGTGAATCTCGGTTGTGTGGGGATGGGTATCAAAGTGGGGGTCCCGATCAGTGCCCGTCCTGAAATCGTGTGATAATGACTAAGTTGTGTAGCACCCGACCGAGACCCCTCGCCTGATCCTGCATCATCTGCATCTTGTTGAAAATCTTTCGCTGCAGAAGAACTACCCATACCAAACTTTATAGCGAAGACCACCCAGATTTAAAGAAGTCTCTCTACAACCTATCATCACTGCGAACAGCCAAAACAAACATAAATATTTATACTATGTAATCAAATTAAATTACTATTTTTTCCCTCGACTTATAAATTAACCAAAATCATAATATGTTCTCTTACATCATAGTAGTTGTCTAGTGTCAATTTATCCATTGATGTTGTCATCTGGTATGTCCACTAAGACAAATGTTTCACTGTCATCGATTAATGGGATAACACCATATATAGTAGAGATTCTATCTCTCTCAAAGTTTCTCTTATCATACATCCGCACCCTATCGGGTCTCATACTTATACTAATTAAACACTATTTTAGTTATAACTAATGAAGTTTTATAAAAAAAATTGACATAATCTCCCCCGTTTTATAATGTTTCCACTTGTTTATAAGCATCCAACAACACGGTTCACCAACGGGTTATCAGCATAACCAAATGGGTTATCAATACAATATCCAGATTATTATACAATAAATTCAACAAGCATGGTCCACCATGTACATCAAACAATTGTACAATATTGTATAATGTACATTTCATCTTCAATTTTTATTTCTCTACCATAGATAATTTTTTTTGCTCAATTCTAATATATACTTTTACATGTGAAAAACAAACCAAAAAACATATACAACGCATCACCCTTCAATTCTATGTAGTTTACAATTTTAAATGTGGATATATATACATAAATTTTAGCCCTAAAATTAAATTGTAGATTTTGTATCCTAACTATTATTGTCCTCTAATATTATCTCCTATAATGGTGAAATTCACACCATTTCGTTTTCATTTTTGTATTGTATATCTCATCTCCTTATAACTAATATATATCATAAGCTGATTTTATATTGTATTTTGCTATTTATTGTATTCAACTTCAAGTTTAATTTGTCTGTGGAAAGTAAAGTATAAAGATCTTGTGGAAAAAATTCATTCAGGTTTCTGAAGTCACTACACATTCGTCATTTGTTGTTGGCTTTCATAACTAGACTACACTAGGCAACCAATTGCTATACGTACTAGGTATGATGAAGTTGTCTTCTAAGAGTTTGGTCACTTCCTTCCTCACGGCGGTGTCTCATTCCGGCCCTAGAAAGTGCTACTTCTGGTGAATGGGCAACTGGCCCGGGTCCACTACGAGGTTATGTTGCATTACGGCCTAGCCTATTTTCAGGAACTTGGTAGAAGAATCAGAGAAAGGGTATGCCTGGTGGAAGTTTTCACCGTTGCGTGACTTTGGCGGTGGAGGAGGTGTGAGGTGTCGACGAGGCCGGTTGGCTGGGCCAAGGTATTTATCCTAAATGTCTTCACGTTGCTTATCCGAGTTGTCCTTTGGTGGCCTTTTGTCGTGGCTACCTTCCCTGATTAGGTTGGGATTTTCAACTTTTAGCACATCGTGCTTGGAACGGAAAGGAAGGTGTGGATGCTAGGGCGTCCGAGGAAGGCGTTGTAGTCGGGGAGATCGTCCATCAAGAGAAACTCGATGTCCTTCGTGCAACCAAGTTCCCCATCTTTAAGCTTCATTTGTAGCTCGACTGTGCCCTTTGAATGGGACTCTGCCCTCGAGAACCCGGTATGGTTGTTGCTAAATTCTTTTATCCACTCCTTTGGGACGCCCAGTTGTATGTATTCATCCACCATGATCAGATTGAACCCGCTGCCATCATCCACTAGGATCCGGTGTACGTTTCGATTGTATATTTGTGCCGAGATGACCAATGGGTCACTATGTGGGAAGGTGACACCCTTCAAGTCCTTGTCATTGAAACTTATGACCAACGCGCTTTTCTTGGTTGGTCTGCTCAAGTTAGAGGTGTGTGGTTCATGTTGGGACTATTTTCGCTCTCGGCTAGTGTTATAGCCCTTGCCAGCTATCATGAAGATAAGCGATCCTCTCCGTTTTTCCATGTATTTCAAATGCCATTTGTTGCTTCCATAGGAGTTTTTGTCTAGGGGTGGTGTCACAGAGACCATTTTGGGAGTTTTTCTTGGTGACAACTTTGTAGTAATGGTGAGAAGTTCCCACAAACGACACTAAATTAATGTTAGAGTGTAATATGTGATATAGGTTTAGATTATCTCATTTGTATACTACGGATAATGGTTGTGAGTTAACAATTGTGGGTAAACAAGATGACACAAAGATTTACATGATTCGATCTTGAATGATCTAGTCCATGGGGGTTGACAGGGGTTTTAGTATGAATGAGAGAATACAAGTGACGAAAGAGAATATTGATGTATTTGTGTCCTCATAAATGAGGTATTGATTGATATTTATAGAGAAAAAGACAGACGGGTCGGCTCGCCATGCCACCTCATTGCTCGTCTTCTAGTTGGGCTGATGACATGGGCTAACTTTACGTATATGGGACTGACGTCATCATAAGTAGCCTTGTCAGGGACGAACCTTCCTTCATTTGTCTCACTGCTCGCTTAACTATGAAAATGGGACTCAATAGTCTTGAGGTATTTAATGTAGTGTCAGGTGTGTGAATGGCTGTCATCGTCTCGTGTGTCAGGTCATAAGTGCTCTACGTAGCAGAGCTTTTAGAGGAAGCTGGTCGGGGATTACGATGAGGGAGGCTAGCCGACTGTGGGGTGGGGTAGCTGAATAGGTCTCTCCTGGGAGACCAGGCTTCTGGCCGGGTTAGTTGGGCTTTGACCTTCGCTTTGGGATCGTAGTCTTCATTGGAGAAATGCAGCTACCTGAGCTCCCAACTTGGTGGCCGATCAACTCGGCTTCCTCGTGTGGAGTAGACATTTAGAAATTTTAAAGTTTGTCAAATGGTGCTAAGAAGGAAATTAAATTAACTAATAGAAAATAGCGAATCAAGTTAATTTTCTTTTATATTCCTAATCTATTTCATTTCCTAACAACTTTTTTTTAAAAGTATGTAAACAAAACAAATGAAACATAATTCAAAGTTAACCTAATTCAACCCATAAAGCACGTTTATAACCCCTAATTCAAATATTAGTTAGTAGTTTTGTCACTTTCTATCATCTACTAACCTTTATAATCATGTTAGTAGTGTATTTAAAAATTTGTATGTATTCTTAATTAGAGGACCCACGAGATGAAGATGAGAAATGAGAAACCATACATTAACTATAGTGTTTGATCAATTTGTAAAGATAGTCTCCAACATTAAATTAGGTGAGTATAGAATCTCCCCTGTGAGATAACGGATTATGTTCAGTTGCTAGCTCTAGGTGAGACAAGTGTTAAAGAATAAGGTTACTCGTGGCAAAATTGAAACCCTCGTTTCTATTTTTTTTTTTTTATATATAGTTGACTGGTTGGAAACCAGTTACATAGTCAATACTGGGGCACCAGGTCGTTTCTATTATTTCTCCACAACTAACATCCTCGTGTTGGCTCACTGTGCAGTGCAGTGCAGTGCTGTGCAGTGCAGTGCCGTGCCGTGCCGCATGCTCTAACCCCCAAGCACGTATGCCTACCAAAAAATCTCATTTCACCTAACTTCGAAACCATCTGCTATAAGAACCACCACGAAAATTCACATTACTCCACCAGAAACTTTCGAACCCTTGTTGCTACTAACCGGACATCTCACCTGAGTTGCTTCCACCATTCGACTGCGTCCTTTGTTCGTTAACAGAGTAAGTGGCAGCGCTCTCCTTTTCTCCACTTTCCCTCTGTTTTCGTTTTGTTTCTGAATCTCTTCTCATCGATGAACCGGATGAAGGGTGAGGACCAATAAACGGTTTCGTTGGAGATCTTCCGACGCTAGTGTCATATTCCCTCCTCTCCTCCTTTCTTGCTGATTTACGTATGGTTTTAAGTACGATCTTCAAACATGCCTGACAGTCCCTAGTGAACACAACTCTGGTATAGAAAACAATTTAATTCTCCATTTCGACTTGCTATCTCCTTCTATACTCCACTACATGAACCGAGTCGGTGATGGTAATAGAAAACGCGCAGCTCTATCAGAATTTCAGTTTCAGTTCCGAAATTTGAGTTAGCTTCCCCTATTCTCTTCTTTCTACATTTTACATATATTTCAACGCTAGATTTTCAGATTCTACTGCATGTCGATTGCTAAAGGGGAACCAAGTCTGTTATAGCCTTGGTTTTCATGGAAATGCGCAAGACCCTTTTTCTTGTTTCGATTTGTTGTCGTTCGCTTCCCTTCGCACCACCAGATGAACCCGACAAAAGAGGGGGATGGGCTAACATGCAACTTCGTCAGAAGAAAACCTCAGAGCTAGTGTTGCATTCCTCCTCCCCATCTCTCTGTTTTATTCTCCTAATTCGCATCCTCTCTGTTCCACTTTCTTTTGAGATCTTATCCACTTAGGGGATACCTGACCCATGATGGATTCAAGTATCCTCGAAGTCATCTGAATGAGTGTGTGAATTCGAAGCCAAGACTTGCAGTTGTCCTGTCGTTCTTGAGAAAGAGGAGACCACATTTAGCCTAGCTCAACTTCTTCTTCTTCTGGTGATGTAAAGTCCCTCTGTTCAGTGGCTGAGTTTGATGTGTGAGTCGTTTCAAAGCTCTAAACTCCATCCTGACTTCAATCCATCCTGGGTTATGAAATCATCTGGTTTCCTCTCTGTTAAATGTTAATGCATTTCTCTGTTACTGTGGTTTTGTTGATGTTTAAGCCTGGTCTGACGTAAAGCGTGTCAGTCTCCGGAAAATTGGCAACCTGCAACCATATATAGCCTGCAAGGGGAAGTTTGGACTTCTGAGAAATCCTCTCTGTTCATCTCTCGTGGGACCTATTTCAAAACCATTCGAGTCTATAATCTGAAGTATATTTGGGTGTCTATCTGAAAATATGTGATTACTCTCCGTCTGCGATACTTGTATTCTACTTGGTCTCTGCATTGTTGTGTCTATTTAATCGGATCTGTAGGTGTATTGCCTCGTTTTTTTAGCTTCAAGTAGTGCCTTCGGCTTTGGTTTACGAAGGTTTACCGTCTGTTCGAAGTGATTCATGTCTGCAAAAAAAAAGAAGGATAACTGTTTTGTTTGTTATTCACGCCCATTTGTTAATTTCGGCAACCTGTTCTCTTATTTTGCGCTCTAGGATCGAATGTGATGAGATCGATTAGCTTCCTTTTTGTTTAATTTTCACTTGATATAAGGATTAGTGTTTAAGTTTAAACTCTAGTCCTTCCATTTTCATCACTAAAAACTGAATCAGTGGTCCAGGATTTAGGTTGCATAATCCTCTGGCTTTGTTTGATCGCTCTAGCTTAGAACTTAAAAAAAAAAAAACATGTCAAATAATGAGGGGTGATAAAATGAATTAGCAACTGGGTTTAGGTTTTACCAATTAGTTAATATTTGAGATTAGTATTTTGGGATTTTAGGCTCTTTCAGAATCTTTGTTTGGTCATTAAAAGATGAGAAAAACAGAAAATGGGTTAATAAAATGGATTAGCAACCCTTGGTTGTTCACCGATACAAGAAAATAAAACCTATAATCCTTTGATTTTGGACGTCTAGGGTTTAATCTCAGCTCCCCAATTCAACTTGCACTTTAGACTAAACTGGATGACCTCAACTTTGTGCAATTTATTTGATCCATTTAGTCCAGTGATCTGCATAAAGAGGAAGTGTTGCTCTGGGTTATTTTTTAATTCCTTGTCTATTTGTTGTTACTTCATGTATTGCTTGATAATTCTATCATTAATAACGATACTTGTTCAGTTTCAAAAAAAAAAAAACCATCTGCTATAATAATAGTGTTTTCTATTCTTGAATAGGCACAGACACAAAACTGGTCACCCCCGCCGGGCCGCTTCGACCCCCGCTGCCTTTTACTTACGTACTCCTTACACTATTAAGCGGATAACAAACAGTAAGACACCATGAGCCGCTGCCATGTTGCCGTCTTCGCTTTCCCGTACTCCAGCCACCCCATCCCACTCCTCCACATCACAAAGCGGCTCGCAATCTTAGCCGGACCGGAAGTCCACTTCACTTTCTTCAACACTGCACTTTCCAACGACACCTTCTTCCATTCCTTCAATACTCAAATCCCTTCAAACCTGACGGCCGTGAATGTCTGGGACGGCATTCCTGAAGCCTACGTCTTCAACAACAGACACTACGAGGAGATCGACTTCTACATGAAGGCGTCACCCGAAACGCTGAGGAAGGCGGTGATTCAAGCTGAGAGGGAGACTGGAATCAAATTGACCTGTGTCATGGGAGACTCTTTCCTGTGGTTTGCGGCGGATATAGCCGAAGAGATCGGCGTTCCTTGGGTGGCAATCTGGACTGCATCAGAGCATGCCCTCGCGGCTCATGTCTACACTGATATTCTCAGGCAGAAAATCGGATCCCAAGGTATATAAGTAACTAACTTTATTCTTTTTATTAATTCTAAAAACACGCAACAGCTAGCATCAGCACAACTACAACTGATGTAGTATACATAATGCAGAAGAAGCAGACCAGCGCAAAGACGAGCTCCTCACCTTCATCCCAGGCTTCTCGAATGTCAGGGTACGCGATCTTCCATCCGGGATAGTTTCCGGAAACTTCGATACCACTTTTGCGAAGATGCTACACAAAATGGGCAAGGTCCTCCCACGCGCTGCCGCCGTCATCGCCAACACCTACGACGAGTTCAACCCAAAGGTTACCGCTGATCTCAGGTCAATTTTCAAACGCTACATCGGGGGAGGACCTTTCAGCCTCCTAAACATGTCCGCGCCCAATATTATTATTAACAGTAGTAAGTCATCCTCAAACCAGTGCATCTCATGGCTAGACCGCAAACCGGCCCACTCAGTCGTCTACATCGCCTTAGGAACGAGCGTCCGTCCCTCGTCGGACGAGCTCACGGCGATCGCTGCAGCGGTGGAGGAGACCGGAGTTTATTTTCTATGGTCACTGAAGTCGGAGCACGTCCCGGATCTTCCCGGGGGGTTTGTGGACCGTGTACAGAGTAGGGAAATGGGATTAGTGGTGCCGTGGACACCACAAGTGGAGATATTAAGTCACACTGCTGTGGGTGTTTTCATGACGCATCTAGGATGGGGTTCGCTGACCGAGAGTGTGGGTGGAGGTGGGGTACCCATGATCGGACGTCCGTTCTTTGGTGATCAGCTATTGAATGGACGCCTGATGGAGGAAGAATGGCGGGTTGGGGTGATGGTTCCAAACGGGGTTTTTACCAAGGATGGGGTGGTTAGAGCGCTCGACAAAGTGATTTTGAGAGATGAAGGGGGAGAGAGAGGGAGGGTGCGGGAGAATGCGAAGCGGCTGAGAGATATGGCGATGGCGGCGGTGGCGTCAGGTGGAAGCTCATTTCGGAATCTGAATACCTTGGTTCGGGAGGTTTTGACTTAGGCTAGTTTTTTTATTGGACGAGACAAATAGTAGCTTAGTACTAGTAACCTATGATGTTCGGCCTGTCTTAGAAATCATTATTGTACAGCCCATAGTGGTAATAGTCCAGGTTATCTCTTTACATATCTAGCCGAGGCCTTTGTTTTACGACAATCAAGAAACATTTGGATTCTATTTCTTGCCGTTTGTTAATCTTTTTTTTTTCTAATTTCAAGAATGAGAATAGGATTATCCCAGTAAATTTTGACACGTGTTTGCAGCGGACGGTCGTTGACCATTGTTCAAAGTTTGTTGACCGGTTATTCATTTCACTTTTCCCTTAGGAAAATAAAAGGGAATTCTTTTGCATTCTCCTTCATTCCCTTTCCTGATTCTATTCCGTTTTCTTCCCCCGTACCAAACGTCCCCTTAATCAATACAAGACATGGTAGATATTTTCCATTCCTCCACACTATTCTATTGAGATACTTTTGCTCAACTCTCGTATCAAAGACCAGAGGAGCCAAGGTGGAGGTTCAATAGTTTTTGCCTTCATATCTACTCTAGTTATAAATAAAAAATTGAAATTTTTTTTGCTAATTCATGGAATCTCTCAAAAAAATCTTAAAATATCACCACATTTTTGTAAAATTCTATGAGGGGTCATTATGTCATTAACCAGAAGGAAAAAAGACAAAAAATACTTCTACTAGTTAGCAAAGTATTTTTAAAGTTCACAATATGTCCCTAAGTGTTAAAAATTCACTAATATTTACAAAAAAATTAAAATACTATACAAATATAGCTATATAAGAAATTTAAAATATTATAGAAAATCAAAAATAAATATTAAAAATATATATATTTCTTAGATTTTTTTAAAAAAAACTATTCAGTAGCATGAAAAAGAATATAGTGTTTTAAAGTACCAATTTTTCTACCCGTTAAGATATTTTATCATAAAAGATCTTAGCCACAGTTTTTATCCATATTGTTAAAATGTTAATCTAAAGACAATTATATTGTTAGCAATGAAAAAAGTTTACCATGAGAACTGAACTCAATAGCTGCCTACTTCAATTTTTTAAATACTATTTCCCAAATCAAACAATTTTTCATCCACGTCACATGAATATGCCGCTTTCACTTCTGAATAAGCTATGGCCATCCTCTTCTTCTCAGCACGTTGGAAAGCTGGTGGTTCTGCTCCCCCATCAAGCCCTCCAGAGATTTCTATAAACTGAGATTTATTCAACAAAGAAAGAAAACATGTATGACATTCCTTCCACAGGGTATTGAAATACCCATTAAAATACTTTTTATGCAATTATTTTATTAATCACGGTTACATATTTAGTTTTCCATAATCGCGAGGCAGACTTGTATTGATAGAGAGTAGAATGAGTTGTTGTAGTACATAGCCTAGTCACTAGTTATAAAGAAATAAAACCCTAATTCTAGAAGAGAAACCCTTAATTTATATGGGTCTAATAACAGAAGTGGGCCTAAACTAATGGACCTAAAATATTACTAAACATATCTATAAATAAGTGACCTAACACATCCAACACATATCTATTAGCCAAAGAATGATTGTTTCTACTCATCATACATGTTAGCTATAAATATTTGTTTTTCTTCTTGACTAGATTTCTTTAGCTAGAAAATAAATAATAATAAATCAATTTTATCATCTACGGATTATATTTTATCATACAAGATCTTAGCCACAGTTTTTATCCATATTGTTAAAATTTTAGTCTAAAGACAATTATATTGTTAGCAATGTCAAAAGTTTACCATGAGAACTGAACTCAATAGCTGCCTACTTCAATTTTTTAAATACTATTTCCCAAATCAAACAATTTTTCATCCAAAAAGCTTCGACACTAGATCGACCTCATGTTTTCTCTTTAACTTTCTCAGATCCGTCTAAATTATTGAGGTGCAACTTTTTCTATTCTCCCAGGCGGTATAACATGAATGACCTCATGATTCAACTTTTGTTTATCAGCATAAGTACTTTCAGCTCTCTAGGATGTTATTATATGATGCACATGAATTTTTCGGAACTAAGGCTTCGTTCGGTTGCCAAAACTGATGGTAGAAATGTGGTAGTTTTGGTCTGGTTGTTTTGGTTGGTTGTTTTGTGGTAGTTTTGTTGGTTGTTTTATGTTGGTTGTTTTATGGTTGTTTTGAAAAAAGTGTTAGGCAGATAGCGGTTTCGTCTGGCTGTTTTGATTAAAGTTAGTTATGTTAGTTATGTTAGTTATGTGCAGTGCGTTTACTGTTTTCAGTGTTACAAATAAAATTTTAAAAGTAGTGTTAAAAAAAAATTTGTAAGTGAAGTTAAAATATATGTTGAAATTAAATTATAGCCGTTAATTATTATTTTTTAAAATTTTATATTTGACAATTAATTTATAATACGTGTACGTATTAATTTAATCTATGAATAAAATTTTAACATATATTTGTAAAGAATAAACAACTACATGGTATTCAGATAAACATATTTTATATTACATTTAAAAACAATCTGTTGTTAAATAAGTTAAAATATATACAGATATTCAATTTTAGCCATTAATTATTATTATTCTTTATTAATTTTTTATTCACAATTAATTTATAATACGTATACGTATTAATTTAATCTATGAATAAAATTTTAACATATATTTGTAAAGAATAAACAACTACATGCTATTCGGATAAACATATTTTATATTACATTTAAAAACAATCTGTTGTTAATAAGTTAAAATATATGTTGTTAAATTAATTATAGCCGTTAATTATTTTATTCTTTATTAATTTTTTATTCACAATTAATTTATAATACGTATACGTATTAATTTAATCTATGAATAAAATTTTAACATATATTTGTAAAGAATAAACAACTACATGCTATTCGGATAAACATATTTTATATTACATTTAAAAACAATCTGTTGTTAAATAAGTTAAAATATATGTTGAAATTAAATTATAGCCGTTAATTATTATTATTCTTTATTAATTTTTTATTCACAATTAATTTATAATACGTATACGTATTAATTTAATCTATGAATAAAATTTTAACATATATTTGTAAAGAATAAACAACTACATGCTATTAATTATTATTATTCTTTGTTAATAATCCGACTGATCAATGAAAAGGCAATTCATTCTAGTAATACAACAATTGAGTCTAAGCAAATATTATTAAGTGAAATTCAAAAACATAAACTCAAACTTAAACATCAGTCGTTACCGTCGTAGTGTTCTCCTTACCCAAACGTCGATTAATTTAATACAATAAAAGTTCATACGACATAAGCCATTGTTTTTTGAGAATTCAACGCCTATTAGCATATATAGCATCAGCTATCTGGTTACGCATATTAGTCATGCTCAAAGGATCGGCAAGCTCATCTGGGTCATCATCGGGCAAGTGTTCTTCATCTTCATCATCATCATCAGCACTGGATCCTTCTCCCCCTCCTTCTCCTCCTCCCCCTTCAACACTGGCTGAGGTGTCCGAGGCAGGTTTGTTCAACATCACATAGTTATGCAATGCGAAACACGCACTAATAATCCGACTCTGGTCATTGACATCATACGGTGGAACGTTGGCCAGTATCTTCCATTTTTTCTTCAGCGCTCCATAACATCTCTCAATGACACTTCTTAGTGATGAATGCGATCTATTAAAGTGCTCCTTTACAGTCGTTGGTGGAGCTCCTCTAAATTGGGTGGGGTGAGCAGCGTTATTGAAGTATGGGGCCATTACACCATTACGATTTGCGTATCCCTTATCACCTAAGTAGTATTTTCCTGCAAAGCACCTTTTTTGGTTACCCAATATTAACACTAACATATTTTATTCATAGTTTGGTAAGTCACGATTATCATACCTGGGGGTGGTTCAGGGAAGCACATGCTGAGGTCAAATCGTGCTTCGTGAAGGACACGTGCATCATGCATTGATCCCTCACATCCTGTAAGCACAAACGTAAATAACATGTTGAAGTCACACACCCCGAGCACGTTCATCGTTGGGTGGCCGCTCCTACCACGGTACTCCAATTGTAGCGGTCCTGGTATGATGACTTTAATGTGGGTACCATCCAACGCTCCAATGGCATCCTGCCAATTATTAGGTGAAAATATAACAGATAATTACCAATTTGAATGAAACGCACATAGTCTCATGAGGTGATTAATCCGATACCTTAAAGTACGGGTCGTCAGTATTAGGATGAATTGTAGCCCATTCGTCAGTATTAGGCTTTACGTAGTCGTGTCCGAATGCCCACATCAAACCCAATACCCTCTTGAAGTGGTGGCTAACAGTCTCTGGACTCAGGCTGAATCTCTCACAAGCTTCTCGGTTCGATGTTTTGTGTGCTAGTATGTACAAGAACAGTGCTATGTCAACTTGAATGCTGACGTGTTGTGTGCGCTTCAGCCCATACTTTACTTCCATCATCTCGCACAAACGGAGGAACGAATCCTTATCCATCCTTAAGGCATTATGAATCCTTTTTGGATTGCTCCTAAGTAGAGCATTAACCCACATTTCCCCGGTGAATTCATTGTCATGCATAGGAATAGGTAGGGGAATGTTGTGTCGGTGTGATGCAAGTATTAAGGTGGTGTCATCAATCAGGTTAACTGCCTCTTGGTGAATACCTCCCATCGCGGTTACAAATTGCAAAAATGCTTGTGGATTGTTCAATATACGTGTAACGAAATCTTCGTCAGCCATGATATCTGTTAAAAGAATTTCGATAATTTACTACGACATGAAAACTAATAATGCATAATCAAATTCATTAGGGAATGTAAAACAATCAACATACAACAGTTATGCGCATAAACTACACACACATGTAGTTATATAATACAACGCTCCCAAAATGATGCGCATTTGTGGAAAAAAAATACTAGTAGTACTACAAGCAAATCTAGTTCTAGGAAAAACAAAGTCCAACATCCACACGAGAGTACAGTTAACACAAGCCGATATAGTTCTACAAATAAACAAAGTACATCCCTCCGAAGATAAGACTAACAAACAAACTAAGACCTAGAAGAGCGCTGACTCCGCACAAGGGAGTTGATGTATGCTAGGGCAGATTTTTTTCCTCCCTGTTCCATCATGCCCTTGAACATTTTCCTACGGCTCGGAACCTCCAGGGCCACTGCGGCATCTGCAAGCAACTCCTCATCATCCCTCACCTCTGGTATACTGTGCAGAACTTGAGCGGCTTCATTTTCGGTCCACTGATCATCTTGAATACTGATAGCTTTCTGTGTAAAAGCCTCCAACAACTGATTTGATCTATGAAGCGCAGTTTGCACTCCAGAACCGCGCTCTGCAATCATGTCCAACTGCATCGCATGTCGGTCCTTCTTCCTAACCCTCTTCTGCTTCTTACATCCGGAAGAATCATCAGACTCAGAAGACCTTTTTCCTAGAAGAGACGACGCAGCTGGCACGGTAGGGGTAGAAGTAGGTGTCGGAGTCTCTGTGCCATCGTAAGCTGGCATGGGGATGAACTCATCGTCCAAGTTGATCGCCCCCATGTTGTTGATGAAGGACTCGCTCCCGTCGGTGTAGTCGCTCTGGAACGAAGGCCGATAACCATCGAGCTCTCCCTCAGTATCACCGACGTCTGACGTCGGGATAGGAGTGCCCATGCTGAACTTGTTCTTTCCCTTCGCGTCACAGTCACCGAATACTAGCTGGAGGTGGTCCTCTTCTTCAGGACTGAAGCCCCTAGTCCTGAAGCGCAAGAACGAGCTATCCTCCTACGGAATACAAAAACAATTAGTCATGTTCAAATGAAAAAAAAACAATTTAGAATGTTAACCAATTAATTGTGTGTACCACTATTTTAGCGTCCCACCACTCATCAGGAGCATCAATCGTACGCTTGCTAGCAGACCACCCAATGCCCGTAGTGCCTGAACCCTTCAGCCTTTTCCAATCCGCCCACTGATGTTTAATTCCTTCCCTTTTGGACTTGAAATTGGCGTAAGTGTATTCCTTCTTGAAGATGGCATTGAATTCCTTCAAAACATCTGGCCATTTAACGGTTCTGCTTACTACCTCTCCATTTCGTCCAAGAGAGTGTGCATAGTGTCGACCCATTAGTGCAATCAGACAACTTGTTTGTTGATCGTCCCACGTGACATTGGTACGGCTACTTTCACCACCATCTATTGCCTTTCCCTTTTTTCCCTTAGATGTTTTTTTGCGTTGTTCATCGGCCATCTATTAGTAGATAAAATTGGAATTCAATTTAGTATCAACTACCAATGTGTGGTCAATTGTTATTGGA
This sequence comes from Limonium bicolor, assembly GCA_023374045.1. Classification (NCBI taxonomy): domain Eukaryota; kingdom Viridiplantae; phylum Streptophyta; class Magnoliopsida; order Caryophyllales; family Plumbaginaceae; genus Limonium; species Limonium bicolor. Next base: position 284,069,884 of record CM041776.1, read on the forward strand.
CAATTTTAATATTTATATATGCATGAACTATGCTTTTAGAAATTTATTTTCAATTTCAAAACACAATTGTAATTAATACAACGTTATAACAACGAATGTACAATTACTTAGTCTCAAAATGTACAACAATTCAATAAAGTTGTGCTACTAATTATCGCTAACATCCTAATTGATAGCCATCTGCCGCCGCTCCATCATTGTTGCGTCTTCTCTGCAGATTGGTGGAGTACTCTCGATGCCATTTGGTTGCTTCATCACGTCACCGACCATCAACTGATCACGAATGATGTTGTTCTACCAATTAAGCTCATAGTTATTTTGTCCTCGTCATCGCTTCATTTTATTGTTCGGGACTATTCAGCTCAGAGATTGTTTGCCCTCATCATCGCTGAGCAGACAAGCGTAGACACTCAACACCCAATTGCCAACTAAAGGAACAACTGTACTTATAACTACCACCTACCACCCACCCTACCACTACTACCCCCCACCCGCGTCTACCACAATAGAACGACCCATAATTTAGTATCTGTTCGAATCAAATTTTTCGGAATCGGCCAAGGTGTTTCGGATACATCCTAATGTGGGGCGGCCGTTATAAGCATGAGTTCCAGTTTAGGACAAATGACGGGTGTCGTACACTTGTCCGCAATTTTGTGGGCAATTTTTATTAATGTCAACATTATTTTCAGTTCCTGGATCATCACCATCTAATTAGAACGAAGCTAACCAAATAGGAACAACAATTGAATTTCCAACAGATGCCGTAATTAAACCAGTGAATACCACCAGATAAGCAAGGAATGCCACAACAATTCTCCAACCAATGTCAACCCAAATAACCACAACTCCAGAAACAATTCCAGAAGAAATGCTCCAACATTTCATCCCGAAATAACCAGATAAGCAAGGAATGCCACAACAAATTAATTCTCCAACCGATTTCAACGCAAATAACCACAATTCCAGAAACAATTCAAGAAGAAATGCTCCAACGGATTTCAACCGACATAACCACAAATTCCACCAACATTCCAGAACAAATGGTCCAACCGATTTCAACCCTAATAACCACAAATTCCAGAAACATTCCAGATCTAATGCTCCAAGCGATTTCAAACCAAATAACCACAATTCCAGAAACATTCCACAGGCCAGATTCGAATCCACAGCAGAGCATGGATGTTCAAGCACATGCAGAAAGATTTAAATGCCGTAAATGTGTACCTTGGAGAAGTAGATGATACGACCGAAGCGAGAGAAGGAGTAAAGGGAGCGGCGCATGAACCAACCAGATAGCTAACAAACCAAGCGTGAAGCAGATCAGAAAACAAAAAACACCCGAAGCAGCACACAAATGCAAGCCGGGTGTTAGGGTCTCAACCCGTTTTTTTTCCTTTAATCTCAAATCAGAAGCAAATCGGAAGCAGGGCAACTTACCAAGCTCGAAAGCCAGGACCAAAACAGAAAGCGACGAAGATGTCGAAGAAGATTCAGGGAGAAAGTGGTCACAGAAGAACCGGTGAAGCAATTGAACCACCGGTGAGTGTCGGAGGTAGAAGATAAAGGGGAAGGGGAAGAACGAAGTGCACAACGCTTCACTTACCTGTGTGCGGTGAGCCGGCGATACGAGATCAAACACCAAAAAACGAAGTAGAGTCACAAGAAAGAAAGGAAGAAGGGAGGTAGAAGAGAACGCCGGGGTTAGCTACGGGCTTTAGTGAGACATTTGCAAATCAACAGCAAGGTCGACAAGGGAGAACAGAGAACAACGGAAGGAAGAAGATGCGGCGCGAAGGAGTTCAGCGTCCAAATATGCGCATCTCCAACAAAACCTAGAGACTGCGGCCACCGAACAGTCAAAGGGGTAGTATGGCATCTTTGCCAAAACTGCCAAATACACATATGCCACAAAACAGACATAAATAGACCACAAACCGAACGAAGCCTAAATTTTTCTTCAAAAGTATAGGTACAGGAGTGACAGTTTACTCATTTCCCAGCCGTTATCTGTAATCTCTTTCTATGTTTTAAATTACAAAATGTCAAAGTCACAGAAACTATTGGGACCCAGATACAACTCACCAAAGCTGATAAAGTTTATAGTAGTGTTCTAGTACAATTTCTTGACAATAATTTGATTTAAGGAACCAATTCGAATAAAATTTCTCGTAAGTTATAATGGCTAATATATAGTCTTACCACTTATTAGGCGAATGAGTGTGTGGTGTTAATATCCCAAATTACGACTGTTTTGCTTCCACTTTTACTTTTAAATGTAATTATTAGTGACTTGTTTTGTTTAGAAACATACTTATGATTCAAAGTTAACATTTAGTAAATCCTTGGTGTCCTAGGTACACAAAACAAGTTTGAATTACCTGCTCATAACAACTCTCACAGAGTCCATGGGCAAAATGAGGACTGCCACTGTCCTTGTGCGCACACAACAATTCACCATCTTGGCGTACACTTTTTTTGTTATTTGCACTGTCATTAGACTTCCGCATCCTTAATTTCAAGTTCCTCAGCTTTTTCATTGAGTTCCTCGATCTGAGACGATCATGGAGAAATAGTATGAAAACAAGTCATCATGCACCAATTAATTAAGTAGAATACAAGAGCATGGAAAAAGCAACACATGTTACAGATCCTCAAAATATTCTTATTTGTCATTTTAGTTTTATTTAATCAATTTATAATTAGTTTCTATGTATGATTCTGCACAGCTATAGTAAGTCATCAAAATGCGAGGTTCGTAATAGGTTGTTACCTCCGTACAAATAGTAAGTCAATTCATTGCGTTCTCGATCTATTGCGGACACATAATCATTGCACATTTAAGGACACTGCTCACGAACAATAGGCACACTCGCTGGCAAGGAACTCAAAAGCATTTACCTCTTTGATGAGTGTCCAAATGAGCATGTTCTAGGAGTGTAATTCATACTCCTCCGTTAATTAATATCTGTCATTTTAGGATGTGATTCTTGTTCAAAATATGAGTCATTCTAGCTTTTTGACACACTTTTTTCCACTTTTAACCCTACTATTCAACATAAAAGTAATTATTATCTAGTTGAAAAGTAAAAAGCAAGGGTACATGCGTCATTATTCTACTTTCCTTAATTAGTATGCAAGCTTCTAAAATGACAGATATTTTTAAACCCAAGGAGTATGTTTTTTATAAGTAGTAGTTCATATGTTTTATCCACACGTTTCATGCTCATTTCTCCACTTTAGTTAATGTTCCTCTAGTATTTGTTTTTTAATGGTTTTCTTACACATTTATTATTTAAACATGAGGAACACCTAGCTAGGAGAAAAGTTAACGAAAAGAGCAACACGTGGGCGCAAACAGATCTCAAATCGGAGCTATAACGAAGAATCTATAACTTGTACAAGTTGGGTCTGGGTCTGGACATTCATCCGACCTTGCATGTCCGGACACAAGCCGAGAGTAGCAGTGCAGACATTCGACTTGAGTCCGGACATACAAGTCCTGACAAGGCTCTAGATTGTGCAGATTTTTTAGTTTAAGACGGAAAAAAAAGAGGAGGAAAGAGGAACATGGAAGGGAGACACCAAATATGCGGAGAAAGAGGCGAAAAGACAAGAGAAAAAAAAAAGAAAATAATCTCCCAAGCTCCATTAATGGTTATTTCTCACTCTTTCTCCCTCCTTTACTCTCTAATGTTTGAGTAGACTCCTATTACCTTTGGGATGGAGGTTAACCCTAAATCCCCAACATGCTTGTAATACCTAATTTTGCTAAATATAGTTGTTTTATCTCTTTAATAATTGTTAAATGCTTTAGAATTGATCTCCTAAGGTGTTTTGGTGATTCCTAGCAACACATACATCATTGAGTTAGGGATTAAGACCAAGGAAGAGAGACCCTAGCTTTTGCACTCTAGAGTAAGGAGTAAAACCTTAGGGCTATTGTTAAAGAGAGCTTGTGTTTAATGCTATAATGATTTTAGTCCTCTTTGATTTAAGAGATTTGATTAATTATGTAAGATTAGATTGTTCCATGATTTGGGGATCTGTATATTAGCTCTAACAGACAACAGAAGTGAGGTATATTATGAGTGTGTTTGGGTGAATTTAGGTGATTACAATCATCCCGGGGTACACCTATCCAAGATTAGTTTAGTTTTCCTGTTTTTATCTATTTTCACTTATCAAACCAAAACCCCAAAAACCCAAACAATTTACATTTATGCACTTTTGTTTATATTTATGCACAAACACTAAACTTGTAATTAGCTAGATAGTTGTGAAGTCTCTATAGATACAACATTTGTTGTACTACTCTGACTGGGTTCACTACCCATTAGATAGTAAGACATATTCACTTATATTTTGGACAACAGTCTTCCAAGACCAGCAACCAAAATAGATATATGCTTCATAAGGGTGAACCTATAGGTTGTCCATATACACATATATATGATTTTGTCATATTATTTGTAGAAGTTAGAATACTAATGTAAGATGTAATGACAAAACAAAAAGTTACAATACTTAAAAAGAGAGAAGTGTAGCGTTAACATTATCAGCCAAATCTTTCTTATATAAGAATCTGAGATCATTTATAACAGAAAGAAGTAAAGATAACCTATTTAAAGGCACACCAATAATAATCATACAATTAGGCTATTAGAGCAAAGAGCATACAGAGAGATAAAGGAAGAAAAAGGTCGGAATAAACCCCCCAAAGCCCTAATGCAAAAACTATTCCTCTTTCCCTTTCTATGGCTGTCAACATTTCATTCACCAAAAGCATAACCTCATCTGCACATTCCTTATTCTGTTTATAATCCTCCTTACATCAATCCCTCAAAGGATGCTAGAAGGCACGTACTGTGCACATGACAAAACTTCTTACGCTACCCATTCTATTTGGTTGTATCTGGCTAGCTGGCCTTGTGGGCCCCTATTACGCACATACACTCTCCATTCCCCATGACCAAAAATTGGCATTCTAACACCCCCACCCCTTCGAAACAAGCCTTGTCCACAATGCTAAAGGGAGGATATTGCCCCCCCCCTAAAGTCTTCACAACTCATCCAGGAAGCTTCATCATGTGGTTTACCTCTTCACTAGATCAGCATCTTGTGATATTATTCCTTTGCTCTTACTCGGGAACACACCGCCAGGATGCTCTCTGGCCAGAACTCTGGTTCATAACTGGATAGCTCGTTAGCTATAGCAGTATATTCACCTATAACATTTTTTAGCTGAGAGACTTGGAAAACCGGGTGAATGCAGGATGACTCTGGAAGGGCAAGGTGGTATGCCACTGCTTCAACTCTTTCCACAACTTCGAATGGCACATAGAACTTGGCTGCCAACTTCTGTGAAACCCTTCTAACCACAAAGAGTTGGTCGTGTGGTCTCAACTTGAGGAGAACACCGTCCCCAGGGAAAACTCCACATCACATCGGTAAGTGTTGGTCGCTTTGGACATTCATTGTTGTGCGCGCTCTACGTGAAACTTGAGTTGACAAAGTTCCTCTATGCGATCAGCAAACGCCTCTGCTACTGCTGCTATTTCGAACTCCCTAGGGAATCGTTGTACTAAAGTCAAAGGGGGCACCCATAGACTGTTTCAAAGGGGGTTCAACCTGCAGAGACCTGAAAAATAGTATTATACTAGAATTTAGCCCAGTGGAGCCATGTGTGCCAAGTTTTGGGCTGATCGGAGGCAAAACAACACAGGTAGGTCTCAAGGCATCTATTGACCACCTTTGTTTACTCGTCGGTCTACGGTGATATGCATTGTCTCTGAGTTGTCCATTGTGCCTGGAAAAATTCTTGCCAAATACAGCTTAAGAACACTAGATCTCTGTCACTGATTATCAACCGGGGTACCCCTAAGTATGCAAGCCACTTCATGAGAAAAAAGTATCAGCCACTTCGTAAGGATGTTTTTATGCCATAAAGTGCCCATATTTGCTCAATCTATCAACCACCACGAATATGCAATCGAACCTTCCCGAGCACAGCAGGCCAATAATGAAATCCAAGGATATGTCTCTTCAAACTTCATCCGACACTGGTATTTGTAGTAACAGCCTTGCTAAAAACAAGGTTTCATACTTTAGACGCTGGCAAGTTAGGCAATAGGCCACTAATCGTTGCACGTCTTTCATAATTCTTTTCCAATGGAAAGCATGGGCTAGCTATCGGTAAGTACAGTATGCACCAGAGTGTCCCCCGCTTGGTGTGGAGTTGAATTTCATTAGAAGTTGTGGATTCCAGGTAGAAGAAGCAGGAAGGTGCACCTTGTTTTTCCGGAATGATCTCCCGGGATCTTGGTAAAAAAGGATGGGAGGAAGTTAGGGTTTGGTTACAGGTCTTGAATCAATTTTTGGCACTATGGGTTGCTCTCCACCTCCTTGCAGATTTTCTCAGCTTCCCGTCAAAAGGTAAGAGATAAGGATGTCAACTCACCGTCGATGTCTCTTTGTGATAGTGCATTAGCAATACGGTTAGCAGTTCCCGGTTTGTACTCTATCACGAAGTTGTACGCCATGATTTTTGCCATCCAATGTAGCTGTGCAGGAGTCATCACCAGCTGCTATAACATATGGCGAAGGCTACTATGGTCGACTCGAAACTGTTTCTCCATTAGGTACGGTCGCCAATGCAGTATGGCTAATACTACCGCCATCATTTCCTTCTCATAAGATGACTTAATTAGCAGTTTTTCTAGGAGCAAGCACCTTGCTGAAATAAGCCACGGGTCGGCCCTCCTGCATTAAGATAACCCCAATTCCTCCTCTCCTCCTGAGGCATCACACTCAATCACAAACTCCTTGGTGAAGTCTGGTAAGATCAAAACAGAAGCCCTGATTACCGGCTTAATAAATCTTCAAAAGCCAACGGAGCCTCCAGATTCCAAGTGAACTTCTGGGCTACATTCTTTTTCACCAGATTGGTCAAAGGATGGGCTATGATAACATAGTTTTTGATGAATCGGTGGTAGGATCCTGTGCGTCCCAAAAAAATCCCCAAAGTACTTTCGGCGATCAAGGCACTATCCAATTCAAGATACTGGAGACCTTATTCGGTTCCATAGCCACACCTTGTTCATATACAATATGGCCCAATTACTCCACTCCATGCTGAGCAAGCAACATTTCTTTGGTGTCAAGCTGTTGTGGTTGTGCTCTCATGAATTCTCATATTGCACTTCCCATATTACTACCCCAAATTCAATCCCCTACAGTTTGGTGATTGCCCGTGGACCAGCAGCTCCTTTGGTCAGTGAGGGATTACCTTCCAGACACAAGTCTCTACCATCCATGATTCATATTGTACCGAAGAAACATTTTTCCCTAGTTGGAAACTGCATCTCCCAACGTCCTCAGCCAAGCAACTCCCAATATTACATCCACCCCCAAGGGGAAATATATAGCAGTCTAGTTTGAGGTTCGCTTCTCCAACTGAGATTGCTAACCCATGACAGACTCCACTAGCATTGGTGTGGTACCCATCATCCAAACGGACTTCAAATGTCACAATGTGGCTACAAGGTAGGTTCATCCTGACAACCAGGCGGTGGCGATGAAATTATGGCTTGGTCCTCTGTCCACCATTAGTATCACATCGTTGCCGTTTAACCGACCACGGAGCTTCATCGTTTGAGGTGGGTCAAAACTTAAAACCTTCAGCTGAGCACAATGGTAAGTCCAACATCAAAAAGGTGCGACTCCTCTGTTGGGCTCTCTTGTCCCTCGCTATCGCCTTCAGTTATCACCGAGCATAAATCTTTGTTTGGTTCTTCATCTTTGCTCAAAATTAAGGCATGTATCCCTTTGTTGACGCACTGATGAGTTGGGGAATACAGCTGCTTGCATATGAAATAGAGGCCTTTGGCTTTGAGAATGGCATAGGATTGTGGTGTAAAAGGTCGAGCGGTTCTGTATTTTTTGTGGGAGCTGGGTTGAGTGGATGTGGATCCTTGCGTGGTGAGGGTAGTGTTGGATAGGTGAGAAGTGAGGGGGATCAAGTTGGTTGGCTGCGGAAGGGGTTAGTCTGAGAGTTGGTCGGGTGTGTAAGGGACGAGTTGGTCTGGGTGGTCGGGTTGGAGTTAGAGTACGAAGATGGGGTAATTTATGTGGGTGTCCGACTGGTATTCAGTTATTGTCTTCAGCTTAGGTTCCAATTACGAACACGATGCCAGTTTGTTCTATTCTGTTGGGTCCTTTACTTCCCCTGGGTCTGGCTTGAGTTCTGAAAAAACAAGCCTGGTTTCTTGCTGCACCATCCATGGATTATGACCCATTGAAGTTTCTAATGTGATTTTAAGAATCTAATATAGACTCTACCAACTAAAATGAAGTTGGACTAGTAAATGAGGTTGGGCCTAATATATGTGGTAAGATTAGGAGACTAATACAATCTTAGAAGAAAAACTAAGGTCAAGTGGGCCATGTAAATAATGGAATTTGGGCTAAGGTGGTGGACTAGAATAGAGTCCACATAAATATGCAATTAAATACCATTATAAGGTCCTTGGTTTAGGCAAGATAGCACAAGGGCTCAATAAAAGGGGTTGAACAAAGTAAAATTGAGAATTTATTTGGGCCAAACGATGGGCCAAAACACATGAACTATGAATTAGGCTTATGAGAAACAAAGTGGGAGATTTAAATTATTTCAAGGGGAATGAAATATTGTCTAAACTCATAAAAGCTCAAATTTAATAGATAACAAGTTTGGTTGATAGTAGTATGAGTACGTAAATTAACCAACATGTAATAAAATAATCTCGAAAGGACCAATCAATAAACTACTAATGTATAAACATAAGTTTGGTAGAAGAGACGAACAAAAATGCATAATTTACCTCAAGTTAAGATTAATAGGAATTTAATAAATCATTCCTTTTAATTTAGGACTGAGCTTTCATTCCTTTCACTTTTGTCAAAATATGGACGGAATTGTGTCCTTTATTTGGAAAATATTGTTATATTGTGCTGACAATCCTTGTCGTTAATGATAAAATGTTGCCAGTGCACTCCTCTCCATCCCTCATTTGAATAGACTTCTTACAACTACTGTGTTGATTTAATTACTTTATGTAAAAGATATACATGTGATAAGTGGTGAAATAATGCTATTTTAAGAGCTTCATTCACCTTCATTTTATTGGGTGCATAACTTATTTCACCACTTAGTAGAGTGTTTTTGTGATTAATAGTGAACTTATAGAGTTTGATCTCTTGATAGATAAAAGCTCATTTTGAGCATACTTTTAGGTTCTTTTTGAGCTAGTGGCATGCATCAACAGATTCCCCATCTCTCAAGCTTTCCAATGCCGTAAACGGGGGGCAATTCTGAGCCACAACGAGGATTTTAGGCCCCGCACAAGTTAGAGCAAATCTCTGGAGCAAGACCGACCACAGGACCGACCCACTCTGGGTCGGTCGAATTGTTCATTGCGGGTGTCCAAGCTTCTGGAATCGACTGACCCATGTGTCTGGGTCGGTCGTGGGTCGGTCGTCGTACTTAAAGTTGCTCACGTGCCTTCTTCTTCGGAGACCGACCGACCCACGGGACCAACCCAGTCTGGGTCAGTCAGACGGAAAATTTATCCAGATTTGTGTTTTTAAAAGCTGATTTTTGGGACTCTTCTCTCATTATTCTACACACCACACACCTAGAGACCTAAACAGGAGAGAGAGAGAGGGACGATTTTGAGGGAGAAGAAGAGAAGAAGAAGAAGAAGAAGAGGAAGAAAGCTCACCTTCTCCAAGCTCAACCACCTTTAACAATGGCTTCTCTCTCTCTCTCTCTCTTTTATGTATCTCTATGGCTGAGTAAATCTATTTAACACTTTGGGACGGGGATTTGAACGTGAATCCCCCAACTAGCTTGTAAACCCTTACTTCATTAATTATGATTGTTTTCTCTCTCTTGTGCATTTAATGCTTTAACTTGATCAATTATGGCATTTATGGTGATTCCCAACAACACAAGACTTTGAGTTGGGGGTTGTGACCTAGAGGAGAGAGAAACCCTAGATTGTGCTAGCTTGATTAGTTGGTGAAATTTGGGGCTATTTATGTGGACTTGAAATTAATGCTATCTAGTGATTTGAACTCCTCTTGATTTGAGAGTTGAGAGTATCTAGGTAAGAGTTGGCTCTCTATGACTTGGAAGGCCATTACAATAGTCCAAATAGACAATTTGAGTGAAGTGGGTTTATAAGTGAAGTTGGGGTGAATTTAGGTGATAATAACCATCCTAGAGTGCTTTCCATCCAAAACCCTTAACAACCAATTTTAGTTTCCATATTTAAGTTGCAGTTTACTTTAACAAAACCATTAAGCTTGTCACCGGCTAAACCCCCCTTTTTACTTATTTATTGTTCCGTTACCGAATACCGAAGCTAGGGAGATAGATAGTCAATTTCCTGGTGGAACAACACTCGTTACTACTACTTCGATTGGGTCCACTTGCCCATATTTTGCGATATTGACGCACATATACATTTTTCTCTAACAACATGCCAAAAATATATTATTGCAGCTTAATAAGCTACATGCATTTGATATAATTATGAAAAGTATCATCCAAAGACTATGATGGATTACAAGAATCTTTCTTCCTCCTTTTGATGTTCATTGTCTATTTCTATAAGCTGAAGCTTATTAGTTTCTTGTTTCAATTTTTTCAGAGTGACCTACTAGAGACAACAAGAACAAGTAGTAACCTTCCAGGTTTCTATGATCTATCCTTTTAATTTATTTTGTTCCTTGTTAAATGAAATCTTGAATGCATATTTGTTCACACTGATTGTTGATTGTCAAAGACAAGATGAATATAGTTGCACAATCTTGTGTCATTTTGATGGGTTCTTCTGTTGGAATCCTAAGTATAGTTCTAGGAACCAAAATCTTTATAAAAATGCTCGAGCTTAGAAAACGAATATTCTAGAGTAATGTGATGGTTCAAATAAGGAGGAACCACAACATCTGAGTTGTCTCTCCATTTCCTTACCTTATTGACTAATTTGAATACTATTTTTGTTTCCTCAATATTGACATGTGACGCCCCACTTCATTTATCTGTCCATGGTAAGAATCCTGCCATGAACTATCAACCATGTTATAAAGTAGCATCATAAGAAGCATTTACCCCCTTGTACATGATGATTTAACATCATTTCTCTTTCATCTCTTTATTAGTGATTATGAGTTGTGTGGTGATACTATCATGTTAATGAGGTTGAGGGTGATGATCAAGGATAGAATATTAATATAGTTTAAAAGATATTAATCAACTTGAAGCTAAAATAGAGATAACGTATCTAAACATATGTATGAAAACATATGAATCAAGATACAAGTATCGTTGAAGCTAGGTTGTTTCTTGGAAGTGTGGCACTATCTAGATGTCCGAGAGTGGTGTCAAATATGTCCAGGCACTACATTTCCTAGGTGTTTTATAAGTGTGCAAGGGTAGCTAGGGTGTCCCACGGAAGAGTGGTGCAAAGGATGGCTAAGGATAAGAAAGAAATGGCATCATGGATTTTGAGTGTGCATGGAGGACATGGTGTTGGCACTAGAAATGAAACAAGAAATGACAACTTGGATTTTGCACCGGCATGTGACATTTGACCCTAATAAACACTTGGTTGGAAAAGTGAGAGACTCACTTGGTGACTTCTAGAAGTGGAGTAGCAGAGCACTCAGATAGACTACATTTTAGTAAGGACTATCTGGACACCTAGCTATAGAAACTCTATGGTAATCCTAGGGGAGAGAGTAGCCACTCAACATAGAGTGTCGGTGCTTTGTTATCGAGGGAAAATGTTGTACAGAGCTAGTTAGACAACACATAATAAGGTGTTGGACATTTGAAGAAGATAATCAATAAAACTCAGTGCATAAGATGATAGTGGAATATGTTTGAGACATCGAGAAAGAGGATGTTGTTGCGGAATCTCTATGAGGTCATCAATTGAGCTAGCCCATCAGTAAAGTGACAAAAGAGATGTTTGAAGAGTGTAAAACTAGCTGGCAACCAATAACTCATTAGGGTGGAATAAGGAAGTGAAACAAGCTACACTTTGAAGAGTGGAATTGTGGAGAACATGAAGAAGTATAAGGAGGCTGAAAGAGATGTGAAGAAAGTTATAAGGGAAGCTCGAGGAATCATGACAATGAACTAATTAAGGTGGTCATGAAATAGGGAGAAAAGGACATCTATAGACGTCTACGTCTTAGGAATCACAACACTTGAGATTTTGAGAAAGATTAATGAAAGATGTTGACTGAAGGGTTTTGGTTAAGCCGAGGAAATAACTGATGATTCACTAAAATGATGTTATGATTCATTAAATTTGATACCAAATGATCCCTTACTGATTCATTAAATTATTTTAGCTAATAGCAAAAGACATTGAAAAATATAAAACAAGATATTAACATATAAACTTATTCTTAAAATATTAACATTATCTAATGTATGTATTAGATAAATATCTATACTATATTGCAATATTTTTGAATTATAACATCATTTTGGTATTATTCATAATTTTTTATTTTGATTAAAGTGTTTATATTTTTACTGAATATATAATAAGATTATTTCTAATTTATATTTTGTTTAACTATCAATATGTTTATGAAATTAATGAACATGGATGATCATTTTGAGATTTGGAAACAAAAATATTACATTATATTAATATTGAATAAAACAAGAAGTATAACTTATTTTTTTGAAGAAAAATGGTGATTCCCTTATATTCAAAACCAAACACAACAAAAGGAATGATGCATAATTCTATTCAGGTTCTAAGTTAAACCAAACAGTTTTTTTAATCAAAGGGAATCCCTTTCCTTTCCATTCCCTTTCTTGATTCCATTCCGTTTCGTTTCGTACATAGGAAACAGAATGGAATCAGGAAAGGGAATACGGAGGAAAGAAAAGGAATTCCCCAAATCAAGAAGTTTGTTTGGTTCTGATTCGAAACGGAATACAATTCCTAATGATTCCCTTTCTTGTTGTTTAATTTTGATATATATTGAATTAAATCTTACATAGTATGTATTTAAATAATGTATATAATATATATTTATACAAATAATATATGTTAATATTTATTTAAAATAATATAATTTATATAAAATATATATTCATAATTATATAAATTATATTTAAACTATAAATAATATATATTTACATAAATGTAATAGTATATATATATATATTAATATTACTTAAATTATGAATGATATATATTAACATGTATATAAATTATAAATAATATATATAAATAGTTATTTAATATTAATTACATACATTATATAATATTAATATAAATATAATATATATAATAATTTTTATATTTAAATCAAATATATAATTAGTACTATATAAATTATATATAATATTTTCATATAAATAAAAATATATAGTATTCATATATTAGAAATAACATATATTAATATTTGTCCAAATGAAGCGCGAATAGATGAAAGATGAAACAAAGGGAATACCATCCCCACAATTTTAGGGGGAATCGCTGTAGAGGGATATGAGGGTTTTTAAAACTGAGAGTGGGGGAAACAGAATTTTAAAAATATAAAACAAACGATCACAAAGGGAATCATTCTGCTTCCCTTAACTGTTTACCCTGCAGTGAACGCCCCCTAAGTATTTTCCTGTGATGTATTTGGTTTGTTCATCCAGCTTTAAATATATGAATAATTTTATATTAAATAAGAATAATGTGTATTAGTGATAAAACTTAACACCTAAATATTTAGTTCTTACGTTTTGAAAAATTTATGATAAAATTCCTTCAATAATGATAAAATTAGAGCAGGAGAGAAATTTAGGAATTGAAAAATTCAGGAAAGGTTTCACGGTCGTCTTCATCTCTTCACTTTTCACTCAAGGTAATTTTGCAACCCTGATAACTGGTGACAAGAAACATATTGCTCTGCGCGCCTCTCTTCATTCTGTTCTTTGTCTGTGCCTCTGCAGAGATAATCACTGGTAGTGGAACTGCTGCATCACTCGCACACCAGATTGAAGGCGGGGCTGAAAACATTTCCAAATCGGAACCGGTAATATACTCGTATCTCTTTACTCACGGTGATTTTGCAACCCTAACTGGCGAGCAAGGAATATACATGCTCTGCCCCTCTTTATCCTGTTCTTGTGTATGCGCCTCTGCAGAGATAAAAAAGTGGTAGTGGAACTGCTGCATCACTCGCACACCAGATTGAAGACGGGACCTGAAAACATTTCAGAATCGGAACCGGTAATATACTCTGAACTTATCTCTTCACTCACGGTAATTTTGCTACCCTAACTGGCGAACAAGGAACATACATGCTCTGCCCCTCTCTTTATTATCATATCGTTTCTACTCCGCAGAAATAAATCACTGGTAGTGGAAGGTGGAACTGCTGCATCTCCCGGACACCAGATTGATGACGGGGTTGTAAACATTCCATTTGGGAACCGGTAATATACTCAAAACTTATCTTCTTCTCTCTTGCGATTATAAAAATAGAAGTTTCTGTTTCTTCTGTCGCACCTTGTGAAGTAAACGATAAGCATTCAGGAAACCTGAAATATATTATGCATGCTCTGCCTGCGCCTTTCTTCATTATCTTCTTGTGTTAGCGCCTCTGCAGAGATTAATCACCGGCACTGCTGCATTTCGCATATTATACTGAAGACAGGCTGTAACCGGTAAAATACTCGAACTGTTGTTATGTTTGTGCATTCCAGTAGTGATGCTGTTATGGAACTGCTGCATTCTCTTCTTAGTAGTTATGGTGTTCCCCATCTTTCAAGCTGCTGTTAAGCCCAATACCATATGTATCATTTGTGAGCAATGAGCACCTATTGGATGTCTAAAGTTTCCATTTTGTGTTTTTGGTTTCAAATTATTATTTATGGCTGAAACAACTATATTAGATTTAGGTTTTAACAAAGCATTCGGGTGAATTAGGTTTGGGTGAGTTCGGTTCGGGTGGATTCGGGTTGTACCAAATCACGGGTTGGTTCATTATGTTCGGGTTGTTTCGGGTTCTTGGGTCACATTTCAGGTCGCATCATTCGGTTTAAAATAGGGTTCGAATCGGGTTGAGTAGGATTGGGTTTTTTAGGTTCGGGTCACTTTTGACAAGTCCAGTCCTAAACCCAATTTACACCATAGCAGTCAGCGCTATAACCATTGCAACCATCGGCGTATTAGTCTCTGTCCATCGCTCTTATTCCTGGCATGTTGCCTCAAAAAGAAAGTAAAATGCTTGCCCTCTCTTGTGAATAGGTTATGTGATGCTTCAGACTGCTACTATGCAAGTGTCCTTCTAGTTCTGCCATCACGGTTCATTTGGTGTCACTCTTTCTCATTTCCTTGTAGGTGAAGGTTTAAACAAACTTTAGGGTTTCTTAGTTGCAACTTTGGTTGAGATTGCAGAGGTGAAGCACGAGGGCGAAGGATTTGGGGGTATAACAAAAATTGAGATATAAACAGAATTTGGGGTTTTCATTCCTGAAGGATGAAGCTGATTCTGGGTTGTAATTGCTGCTGAGACTTGCGTGAGTGTCCTCATCCTCTTCTGCCATTTCTCAGGTGAGACTTCTTTCCATTCCTTGCTATTGCAAGCTGGTGTATTGGGGCATCAAATATTTGGTGGTTTGTAATTGTCGCTTCAGTCTAGATTACAAAAGTCATGTTGACCATTTGATTTACCGAACTGTGTAATCTGTCGGATTTGATTTAATATTTTTTGCTAGGTGAAGGACGTGTTTGCATTTCGGGAATTTTTAGTTGCTTGCTTCAGTTGACACTTCAGAAGTCAAGCTGGAATTTGATTGACTAACTGGACAATGAGTATTGGGTTTGTAATTGGTGCTTCGTCTATTCGTGTATGAAGCACTGAAGAGTTCAACTTAACTATTTCAAGTTTTGGATTATTGGCGCCTGAGGATTTATCCACCATGGCTTCCCATCGACGTCTTGACGATGAAGTAGACCCACCTTCTTGTATAGCTGTTCTTAGAATTTGAAACTTTTGCCCCCCCCCCCCCCCCCTCTGACTTCTGCAGTTAGGGCATATGATTTACCCTACTTCCTTGCCCTTTCTCTGGTCTGAATTGATAGCTGATGCATGCAGGATGATGATTTTGGAGGCGATTTTCCTGGAAATCATGGCACAAGGCTGCCAGGTTTTGCAACTTTGAGCTCACTTGATGCTTAGGTCTGTCTTTGGACCCCCTATCCTTCCTTTCCTGATGTTTGATATATTTCTTCTTCTCTTCTAGGGAAAAAAAGGGCTTTTGGTGAGCTCGATGATGACGAAGATGATATTTTTGGGTCAAAAAAGGTAACTTTCTTATCATGAAGCTATCAGCTATGCATACTTGAATCACTCTACTTTCAGTTGACAACTTCACAATTTTATATTAGATGTAAGCTTCTCTTTGTAGTGATTTACCGTAGTTGGGTCAGTGGATGGAAGGGTTGAAATACTGTTCAAGCTTAGCGTTAATGACACACGGGAGGGTGGTTTCTTATTGGGAGATAAGATAATGGAGGTCAATACGGGACCGTGATCGATGAGTTTTCTTGATTACCATGCTCATTAGGGAAATAGTACTGAGATGTATTGTAGTTGGGTCTGCGGATGGAAGGGTCGAAATACTGTTCAGGCTTAGTGTTGATGACATGGGAAGGGTGGTTTCTTATTGAGAGATGAGATAATGGAGGTCAATACAGGACCATGATTAAAGAGTTTTTTTGAGCACCATGCTCTTCAGGGAATGGTAGCTGCACAATTATCTACTTCCTACCTCTTTTCTAGAAAGTCACATTAAGCAATTGTGCTCTACTCGAGCATATGCTCAAGACTTATCTGAATTTCGCATCTAATCCACTACATTGTGGTTATCCCTTTGTTGTTTTTCTGGGGCTGTGGATTGGTGCTCGACGAATAGAATTATTGGGTATGTGCACAAGTAAATCAGAGCCACTTATTTTTAATATAGAAACTATATACTTCTAGTACCAACTGTCTTTATGCAGCTACTGTTTCCACTTATAAGTACTCATAGACATCTTTGAGCTCAGATCTTGGATTGATTTTTTAGCAATCGTCTGAATGACTAGTAGTGTGAAACAGAAGAGAAGCAGAAGGAAAAGGAAATTATATGACAAGTTATGAGCCAGCGAGGGTTAAATCCTTAGCCTACATATTTTATGTTATCTCGGAAATTTGAGCTATTTTTTAGATGCTCTTGAAGAATCGTTATAACAGCCATACCGACCTAGTTTGTTTTGTTCTTTAGGATATAACTATAAACTATTGATAAAGGGAGAGAACACAAAGTTGGGTAATGCATGTAGTGAAGAATTTATGAGCATGAGAATGCCCATTGTTTTTTTTTATATCTATTCTTGAATATATGTAATCAAATGTGAGTGCGTCTTTTTATTGACTTGTCTCTCTCTATCTACCCCATTTTATTCACAATTCATGCCTTCAATGATACTTATCATACAGATGAAAATGAAACTCATATATATCAAAGCTGTACTTGTTAGTTGTATGAAACTAATCATGATAAAAAAAGTTGCATGAAACTAATAAATTTTTCATGTGGTCTGTTTTGCTTGAAAATTCTATTTTTGACATCCAAGACCACACTTCTCAGTGTTGTGTTATTGGCACTCACCATTTATGCAGGTAAACTCAAAGCTGGAAGATGCAGCACCTGGTGTGGCAACTGGAATGATATTATCACTTCGTGAGAGGTACTCCCTATTATGAATCATCCTCATTACATTAATTTGTTTTGCTTACCTTTTATTTAATCATGGCTGGTTAATCTAATGTCTTTTGCTTATTTTTTCTCTTCTCTTTCAATTCACAGTCTCCAAAAGTGTAAGGATGACCTTGCAAAGTACAAGGTATGCTCTGATCATATTAATTACTGTGGTTATGTTAAACGGGTGGTTTGATATTTTCTGTTCAATCTATTTCTTCTTCTTCTTTGGTGATCATGAGGCCACAAGCATTATGATGTTAATTATGTGGTATTTTTAAATCCTTTTTTAGTTTGAGATATTTATAGTATTTAATTGGTGCATTTACATTGTGCAACCATAGAATATAGTAAATTTGGGTCCTTCATCACCACAGCGCCAAGCTTGGATGGCGCAAATTGTATTTTCTTGATACCTTTTCTAACTATTACCGAGGAGTTTGACTCACTGTGGACACAACCCACTTACACACTTGAGTGTAACTACATACACATTCTTATATGCAATGCTGTGTGGGGTGATGTTTTTGGGAAACATTGATACAATATGATCAGACCAAAAATGTAACTTCACCACTCAATTATATTACTCAAGGAGTCACACTATCTTAGAGTTTAAATCATAAACCTCCCTGACATCTATTTGCAGAACTCACTAATATTTTGGGCATTGCTTGGATTTTGTGCTTGAACACACTGCACCCGCCGTTTCTTAGAGAATCTTTTCCAAAATATTCTAGGGTCGTGATCGTGTGCTAGATGTTAAAATCCCAACAGAGCCTTCATGATATGTTGTTTGCAATCAGTGATGTACAATAGAGTACGCTGGAATCTGCTTTCATCCATTATGTTGCTTGCTTTAACCCAATTCTGGGTCACTGTTCATTTCTTTTTTCAAAATGACATGTCTCATTGTGATGTCTTGTTCAGACGGAGCTTGAGGCTGCAAAAACTGAAATTCAGAAATGGCATTCTTCTTTTCAAAATGAACATTCTTACCTCTGGGTGCAAAACCTGGTTAGTTGTTGATTTCTTCTGGAGATTTACCAACTACTTTAATGTAGAGAAATTCAGTTTTACAGTTGTGATTATTTCTTTTCCTTCAGAACCTAAGCTGGTGGTCAACTACCTTCAGAACCTGAAATCGTCCGAGGAGTCTTTGAAAGAGCAGGTATGTGATTAGTCTGTCATTTTTGTGGTTGTGGTTAGACTGGTTTTGATTTTGAATATTTAACCAGATAGAAAAAGCAAAGAAAAAAGAAGCTGCATTTATTGTCACATTTGCAAAGCGAGAGCAGGAGATAGCAGAGCTAAAGGTAAGATACTCGTGTTGAATCCCTTGTATTTAGCTTATGATGAATAGACATTTCTCTTGTGTTAAATAGATGTAATGCTTCTGTTGAATAAATAGATTCCTTGAATAAATAGATTCCTTATGCAGATGAACATCTGGAAGATTCTTTATTTTCTGAGATGATTTCTGTTTCCGTGGAAATTACCTGGAAATATTGTTTGATTGTGTCATAGATGTATGATAAACTAAACACCTTGCCTTGTTGCTTTACTATGTATTTCCTATCGTTAACTTCCAAATGTTTTAGTCTGCTGTTAGGGAATTAAGATTGCAGCTTAAGCCACCATCAATGCAGGTACATGATACATTTAGTTGTTTTATGCCATTGTTTTGTGGACAATGGACATAGAAACTCTAATTTAGCTGCTTGACAGGCCAGAAGATTGCTGCTAGATCCTGCAATTCATGAAGAATTTACACGCCTGAAGGTTCTATTGCTTTCCCACTGTTTCTTAGTATTACTTTATTAAACTGTTTGGTTTTTTGTTGTATTTTTTCAGCTGTGGTATTATGTGTCGTTTGATGGCAGAATCTGGTCGAAGAAAAGGAAAAACAGGTGAAAGAACTGCAGGATAATGCTACTGCAATGAGCTTTACTGCAAATAGCAAGATGGGCAAAATGCTGATGGCAAAATGTAGAACTCTGCAAGAGGAAAATGAGGAGATAGGAAACCAAGCATCTGAAGGAAAGGTACTTTTTGGAGAACCTAAGATAAAAGCACCTAAGATGTACCAAGTTTCAGTTAGTATTATTGGTATCCCAGATTAATTTAAGATGTACTATGTCTGCTGTTGTGCTCTCCAAGCAAGGGTTATATGAGTAGTAATGATATACAGAAAAATCTAATGTCTTGGTTCTGAGGGCATAATTTTGGGTGAGTTATTAGCTTTTAGCTGCTTTATAAAGAGAAAGTAAAGTTTGTTTAAGTATTTAAAAGCTAATCAAAAGGCTAATTTCTTGAACTTGCGAGGGCAAAGCTAACCAAGCTTAAAGCTTTTTTTGCTGATTGTGCTCGTAATTTGAAATGTATGATCACTCTTCTATGCCTTTGGGTTTTAGTTTTTTGATACATGTTGCCATGTGTTTGTGTTCTTTGATATCAGATTCATGAGCTGGCAATCAAACTTGCGTTGCAGAAGACTCAGAACACTGAACTGAGGACTCAGCTTGAAGGTTGGCCGTCTAGTCAAATTGCAATGTATATCTGGGGTGGCTGGGAGGATGCTGATAGAAGTTACTGTTTCCTTACTATATACAGGGTCATTGTATTTTATGTCCCGACTCCCGTGGGATAAAGTGAAGGAATAAGCTTGCCTTTAACTGTTAGTTGTGGGATTATTTAGAATGGATGTTTATGCTGTAAGATTTAGCTTTTCTCTCAATTCGTTGTGCAGGGGTGTGTAAGCATGTGGAGGGGCTGACAAATGACGTAGAGAAATCTAACGAGATAGTTCTGATACTGCAAGAGAAGCTGGAGGAGAGAGATTCTGAGATCAAAAGGCTGAAGATCGAAATGCAGAAATATAACTATGGTCTTGAGGAGGTTGATTATGAAAAAAAATTGAATCCAGCCGCCTCTGCTGATGTTGAGGATGACAAGAAGCAGCCCGCCGAAGACGAGATCAAAGAAGATGCTGGCTAGAATAGAACAGAAAACCTAATTTCAATGTGGTACTCCTCCTTGGACGTCATGTTTTGATATTTCTAGACCCATACCATGTACATTATTGGTTGCTTTCATTGCTTTTCTTTCCCTTATCACTAGGGTTAAAGCAAAAACAACATAGTAGAGTAGATAAGGTAATATTTTCAGTTATTTTCAGTTGGGTTTTAGGGGCCATTCACCCACAAGGTTAATCTCACCTGATTTGAAACGCTATAAAGCTGGTAATGTGAGAGTATGTTAAAATAAGCCAATACACAGACACTTGTACGTCTCTCCTAGGGTGCTGTATTAATTTTTGACCAAGAACAACGGGGTTTTGGGACACATAATGGTGTGGATTCTACCCACATTATAGTCTGTGGGGGTGAAATTCACACAATTTTTGTTTCATTGTTCCAAAAAAGAATATATGAAAAAATAAATTAATTGGTGTACGTGTTATTTCACACCTTCAATAAATATATATTTATCGCTTTCCAAAAAGTTTTATGATTCCTAATCCTTATATATTCTTAATTACTTCTCATTTAATATTAATATAAATAAAAAATTCAAAACTAACTTTATCACGTTTGATATCTTAGTTAGCTTTTTAAAAAGTCTTTATTTTATATATATATATTATTCCTTATGCCTGAATGACTGTCTTGTTTACTATTTGGACATGTCGTTTGATTTTAATATTTAACATATAAGATAAAATAATTTAAAAACTTAAGTTTTGCATATGATTCCTGACATGATAAACTCTATATTATAAAATTTAGTTTTATAAAATTATTTTATCTTATGTTTAATACTGAAGTGGAAAAACGTGCTATAAAGCAAACTGGACGGTCAATCCAGGACGGAGGGAGTAGGTTTTTTTAAGAATCTTAGTTTTGCTAAAAAAATTGCATCTTATTCATTTTTAAAAAGAAATCAATTTCCAAAATATTATTTTTTAAAACACAAAATCATATTCCTTTTTACAATAATAAATATGTTGTTCCAAAAAATAGATAAATAAATAATAATTTTTATCTTGAAGTGAAAATATAAATAATAAGAGTAGTAACTATTTTTACACGTAAAGTTAAAATAAATAGTGGAAGGAGAAAGAAAAAAAAGTAGGAGTAAGAAGGGTAATAAACTCTCTTATTGTAGGGATGAATAAATGAATGGACTTGCTTAAACAATAATAAAATATTTTCTAGTGATATGAGTTATGACACCTAGAGCTGCATTAAGAACCAATAACCATTGTGGATGCTCTCCCTACTTCTATCAACCACTAATCTGGGGTATACAGGATAAATGAAAAATATTAACCTAATTGCGGTAAAAAAGGACCAATGAAAATACTATTGTTCACTCTGGTTTACCGCAATCACATTCTCTTGTCTCTTCTCGGTGTCTTCCGTTCTATTTTAATCTCTTTTCATTGAACTACACCAAATAACCAATCTGTTGACAGGCTTGATCTCTTTCTTATCATTTCAATCAAATTGGTAACTAGAGTGGCATTTTTGTCCATCCATATAGATATTTGGTTCGTTTTGCTTTGTTGGTAAACTACGTGCTTGATTGAATGGGTATGGATTACGTGTAGGGGTCACAATATCCATTAGAAGTCGTAATGCGTGAATAGTGATGGGTTGAGAAGTTCTGCACACGTGGCTATCTTATAAGGATAATGAACATTTTAGATAATGTTAAAGTAAGGATAAAAGTACCATGTGTTTAAACGAATAATCTGTAATGGGAACTTGACATACATTTGTGACTATAAATCATCGGTAGATTTTTTTTCTTTCTTTTTCTAAGCATATAAAAGTTCATGTTGGTTTCACACTTTTAGTGTCTAATTTATCTGAATCACCTACCAGCAGGTGAAAGTGATGGATAGATAGGTAATAGGTAGATTGGATGAGATTTGGTGATGGGTCTAGGTGATGTCACCAAACCATGTGATGTCATTCAACCTAAATTCTATTCACTCACATCTGTGATAATATCAGAAGGATATGGGACAAATGTAGACTAAGGCCTCATTCTTTTGTCCAGCATTCAGTTGGTTTATTTATTATCAGCTAGATTGATCAGCTCAACCCATTCTTTAAAATCAGTCATCAGTCAATATCAGCTACTATCAGCTCGAGAAGAAGTGCAAG